>APFE030541276.1:0-49269 GCA_000404065.3 Pinus taeda | reverse complement strand
AAATGCAATTATGCATCTACATAATATAATTTTGTTATATTGTAGCAAAAGTTACAACCTATTTTGTGAAGAAAAAAGGTATATGTAGGTTAAAGATAATCAAATAGATAGTAACATGAGAAGAGAGAGACATGAAAACACGAGAAAGATATTTAAGGAATATTAAAAGGTGATTTTGTGATGGTTCACTTGAGAAACTACCATATCCTTAAAAAACTTATAATAAGTTCAATATGAAAAATATTAAACCTAGAAAAATAAAAAGGAAGTTCAAGAATAATGTGATATGTGAAGTAAAATCACCAAATCAACTACGCA
The DNA here is from genome assembly GCA_000404065.3 of Pinus taeda. Taxonomy (NCBI): domain Eukaryota; kingdom Viridiplantae; phylum Streptophyta; class Pinopsida; order Pinales; family Pinaceae; genus Pinus; species Pinus taeda. The sequence goes on along the minus strand of APFE030541276.1, from coordinate 48,951 downwards.
TTTGATTAATATTTAATGGGTAGAATGAGAATGTTGAACCCAAGTAGATAATACATGTGCCAAGAAAGAAAAACAAAAAATCAACATGAATTTAGAGGCAAAATTATTATAAACATGAGGCATGAAATGTAAGTGTCTAATGAAGTAGATAAATAATTTAAGTGTAGAAAACATGTGGATTCAATATAAAGAGCATTAGATGCCTCCTATAGGAAAACCAATAATGGAGAAAAAAATGATGATATATTCACAAAAGCAAATAAAAATTTATTTTTCTAAAGGGTCTAACTTTTAAGTAGAGGCATTTGGATGCTAGAATGTAAAGGGACAAAATGTAGTTGAGGAAATGAATGCACAATGAGTAAAATGGGAATGGAGGAGAAGGGAGAATGTCGGCACATGAGAAATATAGGTATAGGAGAATGTACATATTAGAAATACAATATTTGGGAACAATAAAGAATCATTGAAGTTGAGAAACTATAAAACCATGAAATTAGAAATTGATAAATTGTTATGAGCAAGTAGTTTAGTTCTTCGACATACCAAAGGTAAAGAGAATATGAGAAGACATGGAGGATCAAATAAGTGAGTAAAAATAAATTAGATAGGTTGGTCCTTTAGAGGTTGATTACCATGAGAAGGTTGAAATCTTTAAAGTCATTGCCTTGAGTGACTTAAGAGTTAAACTTAAGGCTGAGAAAGTGTATGACCGAGAAGAGAAAAGAGGACAATTAAGCAAGTTGATTACAGAAGATAGTCTCAAAAATGAAGAAATAAGTTTATGAGTGTTAACCATGTGTACATCTGAAGCACAAAAAGGTTGCCTAATTTACATAACAAAGTGAAAGGAAAGAGAGAGGAAGAGGAATTAGATTGACTAAGGCTTGAATATTTTTTATTCTATATGCATATGTTTGTATATTAATGAGGATTCAAGTAAATTCTTATGAGAACTTATTTTTTACTTTGAATTTATCTTGTCTTTGTCATTTCCTTTTTTTCCCTTTATTGCATTGTTGCATAATTTGTTTGAAAAAAATAACCTAGTGAAATGAAATAAGATCCAATGATTTTCCCATGGTATCATAAATCCTTGCTATGGATAATTTGGCACCTTAAAATCCATCCCTGTAATTGTTCAACAACCTTTCCTACTAGGATATCTGCTTAATGCTCATAATATGTAGGGTTTTTTTAATTATTATTTTTTTTCCTTTTGCTCATAATTTCTAAAGAGAACCAATGAAAATATGTTGTTATGACTAGTCTACTTATGCTCGTCATATGCAATGAGATATAAGCTTGAAAATAAAATTATGGTATGACCATAGTTGCATGTGTTCGATACGTATCATATTCTATACATGAATAGTTGCATGTGTATTTTAAATTAGTTGGTAATATTTCTATTTATGTGGTATTAATGTGGATGATATGTTACTAGTTAAAAGCAATAAGGAAATTATCAAGGATGTGAAAAATTAGTTGTCCTCTAAATTTTACATGAAAGATATCAATGTTGCATATTTCATTTTGGGAATAGAAAATAAAAGAGATTGGTAAAAAAAGAAACTCTAGTTGAATGAGAGGATATATGTTGAGACATTATTACAGAATTTTCAAATGTATGAATGCAAATAAGTCAAGATCGCTATTCCCATAAGTGTGAAGTTATATAAAAAAATGTTCCAATATATAGGGAGAGGAATAGCATATGTCCCATCTTCCATATGCTAATGTTGTTGGTAGGTTGATGTATGAAATGGTCTATACTAGGACAAACATTGCACATACAATGAGAGTTTTCAGTAGGTTTATGTCAAAACTAGGAAACATATATTGGATAGTTATAAAGAGGGGCCTAAATTATTTGGGTAGTACTATATATTATGGACTTTGCTACCAAGGAAGACATAGAGAAGACATGTGTTGGGTTTACATGGAGTTTTTGACATAAAGTAGTATGGATATCTAGATCATGGAAGATATACAAATGGTTATGTGTTTAAGCTATTTGGAGGAGAAATTAGTTTGGTGAGCAAGAAAAATTTTGTACTTTCACTCTCAACACAAAGCTTAATACGTGGTAGCCACTCATGAAACTAATGAAGTTGTATGGCTATAGAGATTAAGTTCTGGTATTGTGCTTTTATGAAAAGCTACAAGGTTAGATCCTAGTAGTTAGAGTGCAATCATTCTAGAAATGAGCCCAACTTATCATTTGAAGACAAAAAATATTAATTTTTGCTATCACTCTATGAGAGACATTGTTGAAGACAATAAGGTGGTGCTAGTGAAGGTGAAAATTTGGAATATTGTTTTGGATTCATTAAAAAATCCTATGATCATTGAGATTTTTTCTTGGTGTAGAGAATTAATGGGCATGGTTTCCTTGGATTCGTGATCATGCAGTACTATGGCCCCTTGTATGCAAAGAAAAAGATAAGTGGTAGAGTGCTGGCTATGTGTTATATTATTTGCATGGCCTGCTCCACATACAATTTGTATGTGTTAGTCTCAGTGGGGGTCACTTGGAGTTTTGTAGGAGCTCCTACTTGAGGCTTTGAGTGTGGATCAACAAAAAAAAGGGTGGCCTTTTGTGTCACCTTTTGGCAGTTTTTGAGTCACTTTTTTTATCGCTCTCTCTTATAATTATGGTTAAATAATTAAGATTGTAATGTAATATAAGTCAATGGATTAGGGTTTTGAATGCCATGACTTTCTACATATTATATGCTAAATGATGGAGTTAATGATAATGAAATTTATAGGCGCCACTCTAAACATCTCATTGTTTTCCTAGTTAAAGGTTTCCAAAGTAAAACCTTGAATATTATGTTGATTTCTATTGCTTACTTTTATATTTATTACAAACACACATAAAAAATATATGTATCTATACAATACTTACGGTAAACGTCTAAAACTTACAAGATGCTAGAATAATGATCACACTCTTAGTGAGGAAATAAAAATAATAAATTGAGGCATGATGTTATTGTAATCTTGTCTTAGTAGTAATCATGTACTTTATAATGCATATTATTAGGGAATTAGTTATTTTTGTAGAAGGGATGGCAACGAGGTATTTTTCTACTGAATAGACTAGAGAGGTTGCTTGTGTAAATCTTGCAAACTGGCTTTCGTTGAGGTTTGAAGTTGTTATGTATCTCACTATGCTAAGAAAGAAGACTACTGAAGTTTTTTCTTATAATTTAGATTATTAGTGAGAGATATTGAATTTACTCATAATCCTTTCCACCTAATAATCTCAAGTGAAGGTGGAATTTGATAACAAATGCCTTCTATCGCAAGATGAATTCTCCCATGGTCAAAATAATTTCCTTATGTTCAAATTTACTTAAGATAACATTTTTCATATACATTAATTTTTATATGATCCATTTTAGTTAGTTTATATGTGATGAATTTTAAGAGTTTCACTTCCAATTTTGAATGGTATTTTGCATATGGTTATGGTTGAATCAATATAGTTCATTAGGGTTGTAAAAATATTGATCTAGTTAATTAATCTTAGCCATTTTGTAATGGATTTTATTATATTTTGTGAGGGGAAATTTTGAGATTAAATTATTATGTTCAATCATTAGGTTAAATCATCATTACAAGATATTATGAACTGTAACCAAATAAGTTTCCATGAAATATTTTATTACACGTACTCATTGTTGATTTGTTTCTTCCCAAAAACATTTCCCTATTATTCATGATACCTCATGAATATTTTTGTCATTTTCTAGAAAAAGAGATGGAAAATAGATTTTTTTTTCTAGTGAATAGACTAGAAAGGTTTCTTATCTAACTATTGTAGGCAATGCTTTTATTGAGGTTTGGACTTGTTATGGCTATCACTATGCTAAGAAAGAAATGTAGTAATGTTATTTTTTTATAATTGTTGAGATCATTAGCTACAAAAATTGAATTTACTCATAATCAATTTTCATCTCATAACCTAAAGTGAAGGTGGCATTTGAGAAGGAATGTCTTGTGTTGGGAGATGAATGCTCCCATGGTCAAAACAATTTCCTTATGTTCAAATTTACTGAAGACAATATTTTTCATATGTGTGACTAGTTATATGATCCATTTTTGTTAGTTTATATGTGATGAGTTTTAAGAGTTTCTATTCCAATTTTGAATGGTATTCTACATATATTTTTTACTGAATCAATATAGTTCATTACTTAGTTTGAAAGCATATTGATCTAGTTAGTTAAGTTTCGCCATTGTATAATAGTTTTTATTAGATTTTGCAAGTGGAAGTTTTGAAATTAAAAATATTGAGTTCAATTATTAGGTTCAATCATTATTACAACATATTATGAACTATAACCATATATGTTCTTATGATTATTTCTTTGTACCACTTAGAATAATCACATGTACTCATTGTTGATTTGTTTCTTCCCAACAACATTCTCTATTCTTGCTGATCTCTCATGAAGATTTGTATTCATTTCTATCTTGTATTGTTGATTTGACACTTTTAACTACTATTTCTTGTCATAAATTATAATTAATATTTGTATTCCCAAAAAATAACAACTTTCTCAACCAATTTGAATCACAAAAACATTATCTAGCATTTTCTTAGATAACCACTAATGTCATTGTGGTTGCTAAATCTCTTTACCTTATGTTGTAATCACAAAAACATTATCCATGCATTTTTGTTAAATAACAACTAATGTCATTATGGTTGCTAAGTCTCCTTTTCTGGTGTTCTCCTCCATTACTACAGAATTCAATGAATCAGCAAAGTACAGGAACTCTAACCTCCCACACTTCCTCATCCGATGAGGCTCCCTCCACCTTACATATAATATGTTTTGGTCATGGAAAAGCGCAATAACAAAGTCTATACTTGACTTTACCATTACACCCTCTAATAAACCAAATCTACACTCCACATAAAGGTTGCACTCCTCTCTATGTCCTCTCAATCACTCTAGCATTGTTTCCCTCATCGGATATTGAAGTACTTCCCAAAGATAAATACTTGCCTAGTAGCATGTTGATGTCATTGTGCGACATTCTTATAACAACTTTTGTCTTCTTGGATAAGCCAAAATCTCAGATTCCCTGGATTTTTTTGGGTTGTTTTGGTGACCGCTAGTTGTTTCACACCCTAATGCCCGTGATCATTGCTTAGGGATGTTGGTGCCAGCTGACTTTTAAGGAACGAAGAATAAAAGTTCTAATAATGCAGTTGGGTAGTGATTGTTACTTACGTTAGCTGAAGTTGGCATAGTTTGGTGTGATATGATAAGCTTATATCATCAAACAAGAGAAAGCTCATTATTCAGAGATGATATTGACAAACACTAGAGCAATTAGACACGCAGAATATTAGAGGCAGAATATGAGTTGCACTTGCTTTTCAATCATCAAGGCGCACTCAATTCAATTCTCTTCAAAGCTGCAGAACACTGTGGTAATGGGATTTCTATTATTAGCCCGTGAGTATGTGGCGTACAAGAATCTGGAGAGGCACGCGGACACAGAACCACAGAAATCCCCAATCCAAATATATTAGATGCTAAAAACGCTCATGTGCAGTCAAAGGCTGCAGTGCATAGAGCGTGTGAGATATTCGCAGGGATGATATCTGCGCGCGCTTCGACCTCTGTATATATATTGGATTTTAGTGGGTGAAATGATTAGAACAGAGTTGGGTTTGTAATTTTTTGTTTTTTATTTTCTCGAGGCCATTTTGTTGGTATTGTGTTCCTAGAGGATAATAGGCATTAAAATAGTAGAGTTTGAGAATATTTTGAAATTTCTCAAGATTATATAATTAATTTTTTTATTAATAATCAAATTTCTAAATATTTTTAAAATTTACAATTAACCAAAATTGAGAAATTTGAAATTTACCCTAAATTGCGACCATTAGATTTAAAACTGCATGCTATCGTCATATCGTCAGCAGAAAATAGTACCGTTGGAAAGGAATTTGGAAGTTCCGATGCAGCGCAGTGGAAATGTTGATCTTATGATTGTAAAGCGCTCTCACTGTTTCGGAGACTGAAGGACTCAGAATTATCAGAACGACTTTACTGAGAATTTCCCGACAGGGAGATCAACATAAATATTTTTGGCGGAATCGAGGAAAAAAAAAGTGAGAATTTTAAACGTGAGTCGAGTTCGCTCTGATTTAAAAATAATACAGGAGGAACGCTGTCCTAAATATGTTTGAAAAAATTTATCATATTTATCAAAATTGCAAATCTATTAAATTTAGACTTTCTAGGTTAACAGATTCCAATAGGTTAAACCGAATTTAAATTGGTAGTGCGCACCATAGGGTTTTGACTAAATTTAAATTGCTACAGTGCACCATAGGATCTTGATTAGTATTGAAAGTTTGATGCAAAAGACAAAGCCGTGCCATTATTTAAGTCTGTAACTGCAAGAAAATTTGGATAGGGAAAAGTCTCTTTTTTAATATATATATTTTTTCAAAGTCCAAGAAATCAAAGTGGTGAATGCAGTTAGGAATTGAATAGTAAATTTTGCTACACACTAGATGACCAATGACATACGGAAGGCAGTGGCATCTCTTTGTTGACATTATAGAGCTATTTGTTTTTTTACGGTATCATTTTAATTTAGAATTCAGAATTTTAAAGGTGAGTTGCGTAATTTTTAAAAATTATCAGGTTTTTCTTCTAAGTTCTAGAGTTTAGAGTTTATTTATATATTTAAAATGTAATTTGGATCATAATAAAATATTTTTTTATTTTTCTTAATTATGAAAATGAAGAGTTATGTAAGGTATTTTGAAGGATTTAATGTTTTTTTTTCAAATTCATATGTATAGAATGTAGGTAAATATTCAATAAAAACATATGTAATTTACTACTAAAATTGGTTTTTTTTTGCTAATATCATCCCCCCCACACACACACACACACATATATATATATATTTTTAGGAAAATGTCTAAAAAATAGTCTATTTGCATAGAACAAAAAAATTAAAACCTAGAATCTAATATTTTACATAATGCCTTATAAAATCATAATCATTAATTAAATTCCTCCCATTAATGCAAAGCCTCACTAATATTATAATAGTTAATAAATAACCAAAAACAATATTTCTTTTCTTATTTTAATAATTTATTTTATAAATATTTCAAATATCAATTTAATAAAATATCGGAATTATACATTTCCATTATTAAATTATTTTTATTAAAAATATAAATTTACATTTTCAAATCTCTATCAACTGAAAATTTAAGCGTTAATTTTTTTTTAAATTTAATTAAATAACAAAATTTAAATTTAAAAAACTAAATTTTAAAATATTTTAAAACTATATTTATTCTAACCAAAACCACCTAAGGCTCAGACTAGGTTCGTATAAAGACACCAGGGCCTGGTTAAACCATTGGGAGATCGGTAAGAATGTTGCATTGCAAAATATTAATAACATTAAAAATATTGTTACTTTTAAGTTCAAAGAAAAAATGTGGTGTGAGAAAGATTTAGCACCTAAAAGAAAATTATGATATTATAAGGAGGTCATCAACCACACCTGAGTAGATCAAAAGTATCTCTCTGTTTTAACTAGCTCAAAGAAGAAAATTAATATAGCCAAGACTAGAATGAATTCTCATGAGCTCCATAGTGAAACACATCATTGAGCGGTTCCTAGAACACCATGGATGGAAAGGTTTTGCCATATGAAAATCACTTCCTCTTAGCGTCCCCCGCTTACAACCACATTAGATCTCAGTTTCAAAATCTTTGTTGCAATACTGACCTTGCTAGCCTTTTATCGTTGTCAAAATTACAATGAGCTCGAGAGGCTTCTCTCCAAGCTTTTTGAGCATAGGAATAAAATCTTAAATCAAACTAAATAATTCATTTCTTTAGGTTCAATAGACCAAAGTTTGGTTTCAGTGGACGTTAACCACCACCATCGTCATCATCAAAAATAAATATTTTAAAAACTATATTCATTTAATCAAAAGTAACTTTAATATTTAATTTGAATTAAAATATAATTATGAAAACCATAATATAGTTTAATAAGTTTTCTCTCGGTTAATTGCCATTTTTAAGCATCTTATAAATCAAGTAGTTTAAAAAAAATATAATATAGTTTTTTCAATATTTCTTATTATATATATAAAATTAAAAATTATTATAGGGAAAAATTATATATATATATATATATTATATATATATATATATATATGAAGTAAAAAAAAGATATAAATTTTATTAATGTTAAATATAAAAAATTATTTGAAAAATATATTATTATTTTAATATTTTATTTTAATATCTTTTAAATTATTAATTTAAAAATATTATTATTAATTAATATTAATTTCAAAATTTTATTCAGCGTTGCTCTCTAGTACATGTTTATGCAAAAAAGTATATTAATAACAAAAAGTATAAAAATTCCCTCACGTTTATGCATAAAAATTTTAAATTATTAAAATTTATGATTTGCAAGGTTCCATTTTGTAAGCAACATTATAATAGTTTAGATTGTCTTTAACTTTTGAATTTAGGTTTTTACTTTAGAATATTAAAACAAATTTTCAAAATATTAAAACAAATAAATTTGTTAAAGTTTTTAAGTAGGGAGGTTTTTATAGTTGAATTCACAAAGTTAAGATTCAATAAGTGTTTAGTTAAAACAATGAAATTTCTATTTTGCATTAAATTCATTTATAACAAAAATTTACACAACAAATGACATCAATTGGTTTTTTTTTGTTTGTCTATATTCTTAAATAACTAATGCATCTATAAATACTTATAAGTCTTTACCTTGCATTATTTGAGAACTTGATATTTCAAGGCTTTATATGAGTCATACACAAGTTGCCCATAAAATCAAGCTAGCTATTAAAGGTAGGTAAAAATGTTCGAAAGAAAAACATTATATAATCTTAAAGGAACACGTAATTAATTATGAAAAAGGCATGTTGACTTAGGGGCATACCAAAGAGCTATAAAGATTTATAATGGAGAGGACATTGGCTTTTCTTACCAATACATTATATTACTTTGAAATATGTTGTTAGTAAAGGAATAGTTAAGTTTCAGACATTTTATATTTTTATGAAAAAGGAAATAGAAAAATATTTATAACTATTGGGAGACATTAAGTTATTAATAGATTAGATAGACAATAAATGTAAAATTGAGACTACAATATTAGTTCCAATTAGAAATCAATTTGTGAAGGTAAAAAACAATTTCGATATTTTTTCATATATATATATATATATAATTCAACTCAAATGTTGATCATCTATCTAAACAAATTATATTAATGTAGGAAGGGACTCATATGCAACAAGAGTTTAGAGGAAAAACTTAGATTGCATTTTCAAAAATATCTTTATATTGATATAGAAAGTGATAGAAAATAAAAAATGTGTTTGTTGGATTTTTTTGTAGTTGTTGCAATAGTAATGGAGTCCTAGTAGTAAGACTTAAAAGATATTTTGTTAAATATTTCCCAATATAGCGTAGGAATATCTTATTTAAGTAGTGACATAATAATTTTAGATGTTTTTCTTATATTAAGTAGATTATATATGTCAATATTATATATAAAAGTTGAAACTATATATAAAGTATTCACATTTAAAATCATATATATATATATATATATATATAATATATATATATATATATATATATATAACTATACCACCAAAAATAATATCATAAAATGTAATTGAAATTTTCAAAAACTTAGCAAAGTTTGTAAATTATTTTCAAAAGTTACACATTAATTAAAATGAGTTTGACAGGCTAAATTTTCATAAATATTGAGATTTGATGCGTGTATTATTTCATAAAGGAGTAAGATAATGGGTTGACGAAACACCCTTCATGTTTCTTACCCCCTCGTTGTCAGTGAGGCCCTTCTGGCAACCTCTGTGCGATGTGGGTCCAATCTATCTCTAGACGTAAACTCCCAATTCTGTCTACATTATCGTTGGCATCTCAGTCTCCCTCTCTGTTCACATCGACATTGGCATCACCGTTCTACTCACTTGCATTTTCTGACCCATTTGGTGCCAACTCACCAAAGTGGTAGCTCGTGGACGTTCATCAAAGGCCACTTCTCGAATGTATACAAATTAAGGGAGAAGTTTCTAGGTGATGGCGTCAATTTGAAGTTTGAATATAGAATTTATGGGAGTGTACAATCGAATTTTCAAAAAATTGTTCACCCGTGGGAGGACAGACAAGGCCTAGAGCTTTGGAGATATTTTTCCACTGAGTCCATTCTCCAGAAGCTCCATTCTCATTTTCATTCTATCAAGCACCATTCAGCAACAACTCACTTGGAATTCTCATGCAACACGAATCAAGCATTTTCATGCAACTCACATGCCATTTTCAAGAACAAATCACCTACCATTCTCCCTTTCTAGGAAATCACATGTCATTCTTCATTTTCAGGAACTCATTGGAGCTGCCATTTTCAAAGGGAGAGGAAACGACATGTTGATTTATTGTCATTTTGAAAGAGGAAACCCAATTTCCATTAGAGTAAGCTAGTGGTTGTAGAATTTTAGAGGTTTTTCCACCGTTGCTGGACCCTGGAAGCCCCAGAGCTTTTACCTATTGTTTTCAGAAATTGCTGAGTGAATTTCTCCCCTGCTGCACGAGACAGGGTTACAGTTTGTTGGAAATAATATTGAGAGGGGGGGGGGGGGGTGAATCAGTATTATCAAATCAGATACTTTTCATTTTCACACTCATTCATATCGCGACTTCGATTAAGGGTATACGGTATCTACGCGATGTGTTTAATGCAATGTGCGTATAGCATGTAATCTTGTGGTTCAGTTAGCTTATCTCAGTAAATGCATCAGAACTTATTAACCACATTAAACAGTAATGTGTAGTAATCAGTATTGTCATAACCATAAGAAGCCACGATGAACCCCATGATATAAGGGGAAACAATGTGGGTGAAAACCACCTGCTGCATTGTCTCTTTCTCCTTTAATAAGAAACTTCTTTTACAATGTACTGGTGCAGTCCTTTACCAGCACGCAGGCTACAACCTGCAGAGGGCTACAACCCTCTCTCATTTTGCAGTTACTTCTGGAAGGGAGCTACAACCCCCTTAGCTCTTGTACTAGCGGATATACTAGTACGTAGGTGCTGACCTACAGAAGACTGCAACCTTCTTTTCTTCAGGGACCACGTTTCATCAATTTTCAAACTGGATCCATAAGTACAAAACAATCACTGCTGCAATACAATCATCCACTTATACTTGCATCATAAATCTCTAAATCACCCAATACTGAATCACTGAAACCCTGTCATCAAAAACACAGAATGCAAACCAAAACCCAGAACTTTGCAACAACCGGTAGAATCAACAACAACCTGAAATACCAAATCTCATAATGCATATGCTACTTTACTATACCAAAACCGCGTGTATACGCGCTTTCACCTCATACAACCCGCGTACAGATTTAAAGATAATTACCTGTGCCTTCGCTGTTATATCAACCCAATCCAAGCAGCACAAACCGATAACCAGCAATACTAGATCTTCGCACTTCGTCGGATGTTCATTCCTTGCTCACATCTTTGCCTAATGATCTTCTCCTTATATAGGTTAGGCTTCTCTCAATACCATGGTCCAAAACCATGTAGAAACAATACCATGAACCCAATACTTGGGGTCATCACTTTGGACCAAATACTATGGACCAAATACCATGGACCAAAACCATGATTTCCAACATGTACGCGCCTTTACACTTATTAACCCGCGTGTATACGCGTACGCTCCTTCTGCTTTGCTAACCCGCGTATATACGCTCTTTCATCACAGTCAACCTGCGTATATCTCTCTATTTACCTGCTGCACTATGATCTGTCCTCTGAGTGAGTTGCTATCACCTGTATCATTCCTCTGAGTGAGTTGCCATCAAGGACAACACCTGAATCATAATGCCAACAATCTCCCCCTTTGGACTTGATGGCAACCACCACACCAATTCACTCTCCCCCTTTGACATCAAGGGCAAAGGGCGGACCAAGACATTCTCTTCCTTGGTATGCCTTCTACTGTCCATACTCCCCCTAAGTACCTGCTTAAATATCTGAATGAGCTCCCCCTTTGTATATGCCAAGATGTATCAATCCATCCATGCTCCCCCTGAGAAAATGAAAGATTTAGGACCTGCACTTCATTCAAAATCATGACTATCATTCTTCATATATGATCTGCACCATAAGCATCAGCATTAAACCTGCAATACCATTCCTTTGATCAACCAATAGGATGTATCATTTAGCTACATAAGCATCATCACCAACTTCTAAACACAATGCCAACAATGCATTTTTTGAAGTATATGCTCCCCCTGAGCCAGTGCCAACCATCTCTTATCAAGACCGATCCTTTCCCTGAGTCTGTTCTGCTGCCCTTTCTCCTGATCTCCATATACGTGACTCTGCAGCCTGTAACTCTCGTATATACGCGACTTATCTTCATTATATCAGCGTATGCAAGATGGAATACTGAATTTATTCACTTTAAGTATCCCCGGTGTCTGTTATGTCAGCTATCTGAGTTATGTCACACCTTTTTGTCTCTAATTCTGTCTTCTGAAACTGTGATGATGTATGGTCCTCTTGTTTTGAACTTTGAAATTTGCTCTTGCATTCCCTTGCTTTATGTCCAAGTTTGTTGCATGAATAACATCTTACATATTTCATGTTCCTTCTATTGCAAATCAATTGCTTTGTGTCCATATGCATTGCAGGCAAAGCAATATCCTCTGAAGTACCTGGGATGTGATGATCTTTTGTGATGATCTTGAACCATTCTACTTCTACATCTGGCTGCAACATGTCCAAGATTATGACATACATAGCATTCAACATTATTCAATGGAGGAGTAAAAATGTCGTTCCTTGATTGTTGATGGGGATTACTTCTCAACTCCTTGTTGATCATTTTAGATTTCTCTTTGGAGTTCCTTGCCTCAGCTCTGGATTCACCTTCAACAGATTCATGAAAGCCAAGACCAGTCTTGATACTAGGGGATGTTTGACTACCAAGAATGTCATCCAAAATCTTAGTACTATCTTGAAATCGCAATAATTTATCCTTTTCTTCTAATTTACCTTTTAAGATATTTACCTCAACCTGATGTTGTTCTTCCTTTTTCAGATACTGTTTCCTTAGGTCTTCTTCAGCTTTTCTTCCTTGTTCCACTTGTTGCTTCAATTTGATCACTTCATGTTCAAGAGCTTCTATGTTCTGCTCCTTTTATTTTTCAAGATCTTCCTTTAGAGAGAAGATCTTTGATTCAAGACTCTGAATAGTTATGCTTTGATCTTTCACTATATCCTGCAATTTCTCCCTTACCCTGGTTACTGTATCCAATTGTTCGTTTAATTTGGTAACTTCTTCAGTTTCTGCATTCTTCTTATCATATGCCATGAGACTTCTAATGTCTTCGCTACCATTGAATGAGTCATTATTTTTAACATGGGTATAATAGCTTCTATTACCTTCTTCCGACATCTTTCCTTTGTTATGAGGGCATCTAGCAGCATAGTGACCAACTCTACCACATGAAAAGCATTTGAAAGGTAGCTTACCTTTGAATCGTCTAGTTCCCCATTCAAGATTCTTGACAAAATTTACCTCCTCTTCTTCCTCTGACATGTATCCTTGATGCTTCGAATGCGAAGCTGCTGAATGGTCCCTCTTTTCGCGTCTCAAAAGTAGTTAAGAGTTCGTGAAGCTGTGACATGGTGATTTTCTGCAAATTTCTCCTTTTCTTTGCTATGCAGACACTTTGGAATCAAAATTTAGCAGCGGGGGGAGATCTCAAAAACCATTTCCAAATAAGAAAACTTCCTTAAATTCTTCACCCAAATCCCTCATACAATTTACAATCTCATCCATACGCAAGAAGTAATTAGCTATGCTTTCATTACTATGCATCTTAAGATTTTCATACCGGATTCTAAGAGTTTGAAGCTTTGCTCTTTTTACCTGTTCATCTCCTTCGTAGCTTAGAATGATTTTGTCCCATATTTCCTTAGCTGATTTGTAATGCATGATCTTCATAAATTCTGATTGTGTCAAACTTCCCAATAAGACAATAACAACTTTAGCATTGAGCTCATATTGCTTTTTCTCGGCTGCATCTGTAGGAACTACTGATGGGAAATTGTATCCACTTTCTACGGTTCCCCAAACTTCTGCTCCAAGTGATTGCAGATATGCTGTGGTTCTTATCTTCCAGTGGGTAAAGTTGCTCCCGTCAAACCGTCAAATACTGGTGGCCTGATATGTGCCTCTTTTTCTGGATTAGCCATTCCGATGGATCTTTTCCTTCAAGTGATCAAGCTTCTTCAAAAGGACCGGCTCTGATACCAATTGTTGGAAATAACGCTGAGGAGGGGGGGTGAATCAGTATTATCAAATCAGATACTTTTTCATTTTCACATTCAGATTCATATACGCGACTTCGATTAAGGATATACGCATATATACGCGACTATGTTAAATGCAACAAGCGTATATGCAGTAATCTTATGATTCAGTTAGCTTATCTTCAGTAAATGCATCAGAACATTATTAACCACATTAACAGTAAACAGGTGTAGTAAATCAGTACAGATCATCCCACATAAGAAGCACACATGAACACCATGATATAAGGTGGAAACCCAATGTGGGTGAAAACCACCTGCAGCAATTCGTCTCTTTCTTCCTTTAATAAGAAACTTCTTTTACAATGTACTGGTGCAGTCCTTTACCAGCACGCAGGCTACAACCTGCAGAGGGCTACAACCCTCTCTCGTTTTCCAGTTACTTCTAGAAGGGAGCTACAACCGCCTTAGCTCTTGTACTAGCAGATATACTAGTACGTAGGTGCTGACCTACAGAAGGCTGCAACCTTCTTTTCTTTAGGGACCACGTTTCATCAATTTTCAGACTAGATCCATAAGTACAAAACAATCACTGCTGCAATACAATCATCCACTTATACTTGCATCATAAATCTCTAAATCACCCAATACTGAATCACTGAAACCCTGTCATCAAAAACACAGAACGCAAACCAGAACCCAGAACTTTGCAACAATCGGTAGAATCAATAGCAACCTGAAATACCAAATCTCATAATGCATATGCTACTTTACTATACCAAAACCGCGTGTATATGCGCTTTCACCTCATACAACCTGCATAAAGATCTAAAGATAATTACTTGTGCCTTCACTGTTATATCAACCCAATCCAAGCAGCACAAACCGATAACCAGCAATACTAGATCTTCGCACTTCGTCGGATGTTCATTCCTTGCTCACATATTTGTCTAATGATCTTCTCCTTATATAGGTTAGGCTTCTCTCAATACCATGGTCCAAAACCATGTAGAAATAATACCATGAACCCAATACTTTGGGTCGTCACTTTGGACCAAATACTATGGACCAAATACCAGGGACCAAAACCATGATTTCCAACATGTACGTTCTTTTACACTTATTAACCCGCGTGTATACACGTACGCTCCTTCTGCTTCGCTAACCCACGTATATACGCTCTTTCTTCACGGTCAACCTGCGTATATCTCTCTATTTACCTGCTGCACTATGATCTGTCCTCTGAGTGAGTTGCTATTACCTGTATCATTCCTCTGAGTGAGTTGCCATCAAGGACAACACCTGAATCATAATGCCAACACAGTTTGCAAAGGTAAATTTACTATTTTTTTGCAAATTATATATAATTATCTACATTATTTTTGCTCTGGGACTTTGTTTCAGGGAGTTGTCGCAATGGTGACAAGCAATCTACCACAACAACGACTAGTGAGTTGCTGCAACAATGATGAGCTAGTTGTTGCAACAGTGACCAGTGAGTTGTTGCAATGGCATTTATCTAGGTTGCCATTGTGGCACTCACTAGTCACTGTTACGACAACTCATTTGTTATCGTTATTTGTAATTGGTTGGAAAATTTTGTTTGTAATTTTATTATTAAACAAAAAAATACAATACAACAAATTAAATTTTAAATCATACACGTATTTTTTCATATATGTTAATTGAGCCATGGAAATGTTTGCAAACATACACTTACACCATTGCAACATTGTCCCCATACTCGGCAACACACCTTGACCCAATTATTATTAACTTTTAATTAATTTTTATAATTACAATAACATAGTAGTCATAACTTTATCAAATGAGGTGTCACAAGCCCCAAACTAAACAAGATGACTATCCGTGTGGACTGCGTCATGCAATACAAACAATTTTGGATTTTGTTTGTAATGGGATTTTTTTTTTGCATATGCCTTCCATTTGATTCTTAGATGGTATGATTTGCCCATTAATCCCATCACATGAACCATCATGCCTCAAAATGTGGCATATGTTTAATGGTTCATTCAACAAGCAAAAAATTATGCATAGAAGAATAAAGAATAGTGGGCTTCATGAATTCTTTGGTATTGATCCAAGTTTGTTTCATCTAGTTTACATTAATTTTATTGTTGGTTTATTCCTTTTCAATCTCTTGTCATATAGTTTGGCTCAACATCAAACTTGGGTAGGAAAATCTAAACTACAATTAGGGAAATTCATGTGTCAATCTAGGAGGCCTCTTTCATTTTTTCTAACTATGTATCTATATGTAGCTCTTATCTAATGTTCTCAAATTGAAATGTTGAAATATAGAAATGAATTATAATCCCAACAAATAAGAGCTGAAACAAATGATCAAAAATGCTCCCAATAATCCCCTACACTAGAATATCCCTCATTGCATCATATATGATTGTGATGCCATGAATGCGACTTCTAATTAACACTATTATTTCTATACTACTATCAAGGAAGACATTTCCCATACTAAAACCTCGGTTAGGTATAAAATGAGTAATTTCTCTAGTCAACGTGTTGGAGTAGAACTGGGGGACTAGGCTTTGAACATTAGGTTCCCTCAATCCAAGGTTACCAAAATTTTCAATCTCACAAAGTTCTTTAGTTGAACAAATTGTTCATATCACATACTCTAGAGGAAATATATCATCAATAACAATAAATTCTTCATAAATTGTTTCTAGCGGTTAAAAAGTTTCAAATATTTTTTATAGCAGTTTATAACATTAATATTTTAGTGAAATCCCCAAAGGATATTAAGCATAACTCAATGTAAAATAGAGTACTTCCTCAAGTGTGTAAAGATACCCTCCATCCCCATCTTCAATGGCGAAGATCTTAAGGAATATCAGGATTCCCAACAATGGTAAAAATGAGAACATGTTTACTTTCGTTGGGAATGAATGTTTTCATTTGGCCAAGTTTATAGAGGGGAATTATGCTTCCCCTTTTTATTATGTCAATTATATTTTATGTTTGTTTTAAAAATATATATACACATTATTACTAATAAGGTTATAGATGTAGAGGACACTACCTAGTAACCACACAAGATAAACATTACTTTTTACTCTCTATGGTCTTTGTTTCCTTCAAGGAAGGTCACACTTCATCTTCACTATATTCTACTCTACTAATATAAATATCATCAAGCTTAGACTAAAGAAAAATGAGGTGGTTATTTTTTTAGATTTGGTTTATTGGTAAAGTGATAGTGTTGTTGTTCTATTACTCACTCTTACAATGGCTATTGTCTTAATGTGTGTGCATAACAGGGAGACTAACTATTATAGTGGTTGCAACTCACTATTACTGTGGTGAGAACTCATTGTTATACTGGCCAAAACTCCTTGTTACAGTGGTGGCAACTCCCAGTAATAGTGAGTTATTGCCACTCTAAGAGGAAGTTGCCATCAATGTAACAAGTACTTTCCTCCACTGTAACAATGAGTTTTAGCCACTGTAATATTGAGTTATTGCCATTGTAACAGTGAGTGGCCACCACTGCGATAGTAAGTTGTTGCAACCTTGTTTTAACAACATCTAACACTATTTCATTAAAAAAATTTTTCATTTAGTTGGTTTCTTATTTTGGAGATGGTGAAAAAGTCGACATTGATCATTTAGGTTTATTTCCATCCAAACCCAGGTAAGGAAAAACCTAGATTTTTTCTTCATAATGAAGAACTAAGACAAGTCTATCAAAATAGTAGAGAAATTCCAAGGACAACCACCAATAATAAAGCCTATTATCTTTCACTATTTGATGACATAAGAGAAGAAAATAATTATGGTGCAAGTGACATTGTCACTTACACCAATTCAACAATCAAATGATTGGAATTTACCATGTCAGAAAACAAAATTTGAATCCCCTCCACAAACAAGAAAAAAACATTGCTTCACAATTTCAAAGCTTTAATATAACTTACTGATCATATGTCCAAAGGGTTGTTGATGATATACTCATTGAAGCAACATCCAAAGGATGCAGATGTGCAAGGTATTTGGAGGATTCAACATGTGCTCCACCAATTGTCATTGATAGGGATAGATATAGATGGCATGTTAATGAATGCATTGTTCTTGTGATTTCTATTGGGTTTATTATGGTGGGAGTCCTATTATGGTGTTTTTATTTCTTGTGATAGATTGTAGTAGCATCAACAACAATTATGTCCATCCTTTTTGATGTATTTATATGAGCTCTATTTTTTATAGATGGGCTCACTTTATTTTTTGGTACCTTTTTTATATCTCAACACAACGTGTATGTAAGAAATGTATATTTCAGTCAATGCTATTAATGGAATTACATTGTGATTATAATTTATATGCATCATTTTTATTACAGTTCAATTGTGTCTAATAGTTCAATTGTGTCATTTTGATTATAGTTCAGTTTTTTCTTTCATTTTAAATTATTGAGAGGGGTGGGGGGTGAATCAGTATTTCATTTTACAAAGGTTATTTTATGAGTTAATATCACTTTAAACATAAACCCAATAATGACTAGAAAAAATAAATATTTTTAGTTCACAAGATGTGAAAAATTCTAGGAGTATCATCTTTAACAATGCAAGGGTTTGGACCTAGGCTTTTGCACTGAAGGTTTTCTACCTGAAAATGCACCTAGGGTTTTTCACTTAGGGTTTTCTTATAGATAATGCACCATGTAGTTTAAACATAGGGTTTTGCAGTTAGGGTTCTAAACTAGTTTCTAGGTTTCAGAACTTCACAACAACAGCTTCTGAGAAAGTCCCAATGTCGCCATAGGCAACTACACAGCTAGTCTAGGAATTTCAACTTAGTTGACAAGAATAAATGGAGTTTCAAGGATGAAATTTTCAAAAGAACTTCTAGGAACATTCATTGAATCATTATCCATGAGTAGCACATGCAAAATTTATACAAGTCTCTAATAAAAATATAATAAGCTCAAATTCTTAAAGAAGCCCCTAACATAACAAATTATGTGAGATACGCTTCGTTACAAGCCAACCAAGATAGCTTATAGATTAATCATTACTATTTAATTTGTCCTTTGCACATGGTTATATGCAAAATGCAATTGTGATATCTTGCATTTTTCCAATTCATAGATCCAACCTCATTCAAGGGACATAATTGTATCAATATCCAAACAAACCATTCAATTGATGTGAATTTCTCCTTTATCAGCATCTTCAGCCACAAGATCACGTGATTTGAATTGAAGCACATTCTAACATACATGTCAAAAACAATAGATAAGCCTGAAAAACAATGAAAATAATATGATCAACTTGAAAATCGATGAAGTGAACTTGATAATCATGCAAAACTATGATATGCATTCAAGGATAACTAATAAACTGTAACCAATACTTTTTAAGGAAATTAATTTAAGGAGTGAGTGTAATGGTGCATGGGCCCACAAATTTGCATGTAAACAAACTTTAAATTATGATAATGGAAAATTAAGGCCACCCCAAATCAATTTCATTAGTCACAACATTGTTGCAACAAATCCTCACTATGTACAAGGGGAGTCTCCTATTATCATGACAGCAAGAAACAGACAATGCCAAATGGCCAACAAATCACCCTCCCATTCCAATGGTCACCATTACATAAACCTATGACTATCTACAACACAAATCTCATGTGATCATGACAACAACAAATGGTTGGTGCCAAATGATTGCAACTCACCCCCCCCCATTCCAATGGTTAGCATTACATAAACCTTGACTGCGTACAAGGGGATACTATCGTGTTCACTGCAACAAAAAATGGTTTATGCTAAATAGTTACCCCAATAGATGAGACCATGTGATTACATCATTACTGGACTGATTATTACATGCTTATCCTCAACTCTTCTATTGTTTTTCATTCTCCAACAGTCAAACTATTGCACATTCTAAACACATCCATAGCCACTCTGAACTCTAACTAAATATGGAAGGCCCCACATTTCCCAGAGAACCTGCCAAAGAATTGCTAAATGAATTTCCACATGTTAAACCATTGTTTGAAAAGGCGATCTAGATGGAGTATATTGGTAGGTTGTAGGAGTATAACAATGACATAACTATAGAATTTTCCATGCATTTCAAGGATGGTAGATTTGAGGTAGCAGGGACAGTGTTGCATGTGAAAAAAGAGGTAATTGGAGAAGCAACAGGGTTAACCCATATGAGAAAACTATTGTTTGCACCCCGAAATCCCTGACCTGATGTTATGCAGTGATTCCTTGACGCACATGAATAGTTGTAGAAGATATGCACAATATTTGATATGAGGGAATTACCACAACCCTAGAAAGATGTTACATTCCTTGTCCAAAGATATTTCACGTGAGAAGGAAGGTATGTCATTATTTATTACTAGCACCTCCAGTTGTTAAACCACTTGCGTCATGGCAAGTTGGTTAACATAACTTTCCTTCTTGCAAAAACCCTAGAGCATATGGCCTGATGAGTGCAGAAATCAAAGTGACTATTCAAAAACCTATCCCACCATTGACCCATTAAACTTTTGGAGGTTATAGTGATGCAAAGGGAAGGGAGAACTTGGGATGAACTAGTTGCAATGCCATTGCATGTTGAAGTTGCTACCCCACTAGAGGATGCCTTGGTAGATGCTACCCCACCAAAGGATGCCCTAGTAGCCACAAATCCACCCCATGACATCCCAGTTGCAACTCCACGCCATGAAATCTCAGCTGCAACTCTACCCCTTGAGCTACCAGATGTAGAAATTCCCACAGATACTTTACATATGGTAGCCGAGCCACCCAATCTTCAAACTACGATGGTTTCTAAGGATTCTACTGCTAAATCCCCACATAAAGGAGACGAAAAAGATGATGATGATGAACTAGAAATATTTGGGAGCAAACTTGCCACTAGAATATTGAGAGGATACATGAAGCACTTGATAGTGGTGCAAAATCCAACCAAAATATGACAAATTGATGTTGTGCTCCTCTTGTTCTGGAAACCCTCTCCGTTGTTATAGAAGAAACAACAGAAGATAAATAGAAAGAAAAATATCATCCACAGTATGTATTTATGAAAGGAGTCATAAATAAAGAATGCATGTAGAAAGGATTCATGGAACAAGAATTAAGCCACCTTGATGACACAAAAGAACATGTTGAGAAGGTTCCCTCTCTTGATTTTGACTGAGTACATATAAGGAGTAGATGACTGGTACGTAACATATGGCCTTGCCTTAATTTAAATTTTGTATGGGGATGATGAGGAGGAACAAGGAATGGCTCCCCAAGAAAATACACCACCGAAATTGACAACTACACCACTAGAATTGATAACTGCACCAACAGAATTGACAAAGAAGCACATTGAAATAGTAAGTACCCCTTCAAATATTCTTTTGTATATTTCATTATTAAGGGAGAATAGGATTGTCCAGAGGAAAAACAAATAACTAAAAAATAAAGTTAAAACACTAGCAAATGAGGTAAAAAAAAAATAAATTGAAAGATTAAATTGCTTGGCCCAAGTTGTAGAGTCCCTACCCATTGGTGGCATAGATATACCTTCTCGAGGGGTCCAAGAAAATCTACCCCTTTGAGAAAAACATACTGATGACATTATTGCACAAACAAAAGACCAAAAACTGGAGATGAAATTATCCATAGGCACGACTGTGAAAACAAAGGAATAAGAACCATAGATGCAATTGGAAAAAGAAATAGTTGTACAAATAGAGGAACTAGAACTAGAGATGAAACTAAAAAGTAAACAATTGTACAAATAGAGGATCATAAACTAGAGATGAAACTAACCATAGAAATTGTTTTTTCAAATAGAGGATCAATAAATAGAGATGAAACTGGCCATAAGCATTTTTGTTCGAACAGAGGATCAAGAACCAAATATCAAACTGACCAAAGACATTGTTTTCTAGACAGACGATGAGGAACCAAAGGATAATTAGCCATATGCATACCACCTTAAAAGGTAAAACTAATACCTATCCAATTGCATGAAAACTTAATTCATGACCTTTGCAAGATTTGGGAAGAATATATAAACAAAGTTGATGGAAAACATAAAAACATAATGGCTAAGATGCAAAGAGAGGTGTCCAAGATGGAGAATGATAAGAAACAACTCGAACATATAATGGATGGTGTGCATAGTTGCAGGGCTCCTTCAACCAATTACAACATGTTCTTTACAGAAATATTGTTGATGTTTAAAATGAATGCTATCATCAATAATAAGCCTTTCCTGGTGTTATCACTCAGGTTGTCCCTAGGCTTTTGTTTAGGTATACGACCAAGGTAACCACAAACCAATCTTTGGATTGCAGGTTCTAGCCCACCTGCAATCAGAGAGGGCTCTCTCTTAATGATTCAACTTTGTTGACGATTTTAGGCTAGCTTTTGGCTCAGGGGTTTTTAGTTTGGGTTTGGATGGAAGGTAGAAATCTCAAGCAAAGAGGCAAGGTAATATGTGATAAGTTTCAAACCATTGGGCATGGAGTCATGGATTAGGGCTTCCTTATTGCGTTTTCTTGGTCACAAGAGGATTAAGGAGCAGGATAGCCACTCATGATACAATTATCAATCTACTGGAAGGATGGAATGATGATCAGAGATGAAAGGCAAAGGAGAATCATTTCATCATACTGAAAAAGAGGAGAAATGAATGAATGATTATCTAGGAGCAGCTAAGAATTCCTAAACTTTCATTCATATGTGAAAGAAACAGTGTAAACAAGATCATTTAAGTATACATGTTCATAACTATTTCTGATGAAAACATGAAAAAATGCAGAAATTGAGCTTAAGGTGTAGTTAAACAAATCCTAAGCTATTCTTCTTTTTTGGAATTTAGATGGCGGAATGGTGGTAAAACAAGCATGAAAATTAAAAGAGTTGAGAAACACTTATTGAATCATGTAGAAGCACAGGAATTCCGTAATCAGTCCTTGGCCCATTAAACACATCAAGTAGTTTCGAAATCCATGCTTTCAACAGTCTTTGATTATAGAAAGTATGACAGTTACAGTGCGGGTCTCTGCTTGAAGAAAATGTCGAGAAAAAGATTAAGCAATTTCCTCGACTTACTAACCAACCAACCCCCCTCTTCATCTTTCAAGGTGGTATATATAAGAAAAATATCGAAAAGTGATTTATTACAATTGACCTAAACAGTTCTGCTGGAATTTTTTTTCTAAAAACCTAAGTGTTGCTGGAATTAAATGCAGGTAAGTCCTTTGGGCTGCGCTAGAGGCAACTGAATCAAAAAGAGTGCAATGTGGCCTTTGGAGGCTTGATGCGGTACTGTTGGAATGACTCTGCTTCGGGATCTGTAGTTCTGTTCTGGTGCGAGTTAAATGTGAAATAATTATGATTTGAGAGCTTTTGAGTGGCTTCGCCCCCTTTCTTTGACTTTGCTGAAAGGTATTAAATGTTCCCTTGCTTTGGGCTGCTGTTAAAATCTTCGCTGATACTCTTTGCCGCTACATTGATGATTTCCGCCGCCTACTGATACTCTTTGACATGTTTTTTCCCTGTTGATTTGATCTGATACACTTTAATCTCTGTCACTGGTCCTTTCCTGTCTTTAAACCGGATTAATTTGGCAAAATCGGGCGATTTTGGGCTTTTTTGGCGCAAAACAGGCCAAGGAATCAAAAGATTCCCCAAAGATTCCCTGAAACGGCCTATTTCCTGTAGCGATGCACAATTAGCACTTCACGGTAATCGCGCATCGAAAACTGCCTCTGTTTCTTGTTCTGGAGCTCCGAAGTGCGATTTTTCTTCCTGCGCGAATTTTTTGGCTTTCTGGCTACTGACGTCAGCGTGACATCAGCAGTACGGCGGATGATGTCAGCCTGTGGTGGGTCCCTGGTAGAGATGCGACGTGGTGGGGTGATCATACTTGATGGCAATGTGATGAAATTTTCCGATGCGATCGCAATATCGCGTCGGTGGGGAACGAGAAGGTGTTTTGGTTGGACATGCGACGCTTGCAACGACCGATCGCCGATATCGCGATATTACATTGGGTAACAACAGATGGGGCATAACGTATATGGTGAGGATATTGCGATATGGCGATGCGAGATGGGTTACTAGGATCTGCAGAGTGTTAAGGAGATCGACAAGGGTCTATTGTGGTCGGAAGAAGTGAGTAACTGGGTCAGAAGGGCATTTGAGGCCTCGGAAGGGGCCCGACAACCTTACAAAGGGATTTTATACTTTGGAAGGAGTCCATTGTATTTAGAAGATGGTTTTGAAGGGGAACATGAGGGCTCTTGCTAAGTTTCAGATAAACTGAGCAATTCCCGGGGGTACTTATGGTTATTTTTCAACCAGGGGGAGGGATATTTATATAGGGGATGACTTACATAGTTTTAGTAGGGGGATGGGAAAATATAGGGAGTTAAATAACAATGTCAGTAGTTAATATGGAGCTGGTAAGAAAGCGCTAAGTTCGGGAGATCTTAGGCTGTAACGAGGGGATAAAACCTTTTAGAGAGAATATGGAATATCTTTGAGTAAAGCAGATCTTTACCCAAGCTAATGACATGAAAATGATGGAACTTAAGAGGTATCAAGAAGATCTTGACCTCTTTTTGGGGAAATTAGTTAATGATTTGGGGGAGATGGAGAAAGGAAGTTAATTATGCCTGTTTTGAGTTTTTACATAGAACTGCCTGGTGATTGTGTCCTGAGTAAGGATGACACCTGAAAACCTGGAACTAATCAGCAATCAAGATTCAGCAACCTCAAAACTACCTACCCAGCCTACTTACCTAACATTTTTTCTTCTTTTGGTTTGGGTGCACTTAGACTTGCAAACCCATCATTTCAATTTTTCTTTTTTTATGCTTTCCTATCTACAAACTACCCTTATTCCATCTGAGGGCCCAGATTAAGCAGTTGGGCTCCTTTCATTCTCTACCTATCTAAGAATCTGCCAAGATTAAGCTGTTTGGACAGATTTTCATTCTCTATATTCTAAAACAGAAAATTTAAACCTAGGGAGACCAAGATTAAGCTGTTTGGACCTCCCTTCAACTGAAAATTGTACAACACTAGAATAGATTCTCAAAATTTGGAAAGCAGTTAGATGAACTCTGAGTAGCCTTCTTCGCTTGGAGACTGTTAAGCAAATATGGAGCATGCAAAGTATGACATATTTGGTCTGTAAAAATGTCAATCATGAAATATGAGTAACCTGCTGCAGCAGGAGGCTAACAGTGGCTCCACTTGGGGATGGTTTCTCCTTGTGAGAAGCCAAGAAAAGCAGGTCAGATTGCCTTGTTTCTTCTGTTATTGCTCTGTTTTGAACATTTTCTTCATGACTGTTGGTTTGATTTGAACTTCTAGACTGGTAACAACTCTTTCCTTCTATTGTGTTGCTGTTAAGCTGTAAAGACTGCCTGCTTTCTTCTGCGTGCTACAGAATCATGGACTCTTACAAAAATCGAGACATTGGTATATACAAGTATGTACAAAATAAAACACCGCCTACTCTTTTCAATCAAAGGGATCATTGTAGTGCTTTAGCATTCGGCCATTGACAGGGCCTTCTTCTAATGTGTTGCCATCTGGAGATTTAAGAAAATAGGTATTATTGCCTTGCACAGCGCTGATAATGTACGGACCTTTCCATAGAAAATCAAATTTTGCGTGTTTTCCCTTGTCTTCTCTTCGTGAATCCCATCTTAGAACTTTTTTGCCTACCCAGAAATCCTCTGCTTTGGCCTTCTTATCAAACATCTTCTTGAGTTTTTCTTGCAGTATCTGAGCTCTGTTGAAGACTTGTTCTCTGGTTTGCTGAAGGTGAATAGTTTGATTAATTCTTCTCTACATGTCGTTTGGTGCAGCCTGAATTTGTTGCAACAATTTAATAGTAGGTAGGCCCAGAGATGAAGGGAACTTGGCTTCCATGCCATATACAAGTTCATAAGGGCTCATCCCAATGGATTTCTTGGTGGAAAGTCTATCTGCCCACAGAGCATTTGTGAGCTTCCTGTGCCAGTTCTTTTTGTTTTCTTCGAGCAGTTTCTTTATGATATTGATGAGTCTTTTGTTGGACGATTCGGGCAAGCCATTACCTTGAGGGTAGTAAGCTGTGGAGTGGCCTAAGGTGATGTGGTATTTATGGCAAAAGTTGATGATTTTTTTGGATTTGAAGGCAACAGCGTTGTCAGTGATAATTTTCTCAGGGAAACCGAATCTAGAAAGGATATTGCTCTCAAGGAATTGGATAATGGTGGAGTCATTGGCTTGCCTACATGGGATGGCTTCAATCCACTTAGTGAAATAATCGGTGGCTGTTAAATTCCACTTGTGTTGGCCTGAGGAAGAGAGATGAATTTCTCCAATGAAGTCAAGACCCCATTGTTGGAAAGGTTTCTCGGTTGAAATGGGTTTAAGGGGCAAGGGCAGTAGCTTTCTTTTTCCTTCAAAGATTTGGCATTTGTGGCATGAGACAGCAAACTTCTTTACATCTGCAAATAAAGAGGGCCAGTAATAACCAGCCCGTAAGATCTTGTCAGCTGTGGATTTCCAATATAAGTGTCCTCCACAGTCCCCTGCATGGAATTCTTTCATGATGCTGTTAGTTTCATTTATATTTAAACATTTAAGCAAAATACCTTCGTGATTTTTTGAAAATAAAGCACCATCTATGACATAAAATTTTGATGATTTCATCCTTAAAAATATTTTCTTGGTTCTGGACAATCCTGGGGGAGCACACAGGTTTAAGAATACAAAGCAAATATCAGTGTACCATGGGGATTGCATGAAGGTTTCACTAATCTGTGGAGTCGCCAGCTCCGGTTCATCATCCAGTTGATTAATGTCTAATGCTTGGAAGTTTGTTTCGGACATTAGTTTGGCTAACCCTTGTCCTTTATGAGCTTGGTGGGCTTTATTTCAATGTCGTATTCAAGGATGCTAGCAATCCACTTGCCTCTTTTTCCTTCCAGTCCCTCTTGAGTTAGTATATCCTTTACAACAGCATTAGGGACATAAGCAATCACATGGGAGTATAGGATGTAAATTCTGAAATCTTTGATGGCTTTGACCAAGGCATAGGCCTGCTTTTCCATGATCTGAAATTTCAAGGGTGCGTCTCTCAAAGCTCAGCTGAAGAAAGCAATTGGCTTTTCGTTGCCCTGATCATCTTTCTGCAGAAGGACAGCAGCTATAGTGTGTTCAGATGCAAAGGAAAAAAATGATAAAATCTCTGTCGAATTGAGGACTGGTGAGGACAGGTGTTTGAGTTAGGGCAGTTTTTATGCTCTCAAAAGCTTGCTTGGCTTCAAGAGACCATTTTACCTTGGCGTCCTTTTTCAACATGTTGCTCAATAGCCTAATTAGCTCGGCTAGATTTGGGATAAATCTCCTCAGGAAATTGATCTTTCAAAGGAATGCTTGCAGTTCTTTTATGTTTCTTGGATAAGGGATTTGAAGGATAGCTTGAATTATTTCCTGGTCAATTCTAATCCCATATTTTGATATTATATGCCCTAGAAGCTTGCCTTCCTCCAGGGAAAACAGGGACTTCTTAGGATTCAAGGAAATGCCGTATTTCCTACATGTCATGAAAATTTGCCTTAAGTGCTTATGGTGTTCTTGGTCAGATTTGGAGAATGAGGTCAGGTCATCAAGGTAAACTACGAGGAAATCATGTATCTCTTTGGAAAATGCAATATCCATTGCCCTTTGAAAGGTAGCACCAACTTTTTTCAGCCCAAAATCATTTTAACGTACTTGAATGTTCCCTAGGGTGTGGTAAAGGCTGCCTTGTCCTGGTCATTCGGGTGAACAAGTATTTGATTAAATCTTGAAAATCCATCTAGTAAAGAAATTCTAGAGGAACCCACTACTCTTTGCAAGATATGATCCATTTTGGGCAACGGGTAGTGGTCTTTTAGAGAGACCTGGTTTAAGTTTCTCAAGTCTACACACAGTCTTATCTCTCCTGTTTTTTTTCTAGTGGGAACTAAGTTAGACACCCATTCAGAGAATCTGATGGGTGCAATGATACTTGCTTCAAACATTCTCTTTATTTCTTTTTCAATCAAGGGAAGAAGCATGAGGTTGATTCTTCTAAGTTTCTGTTTGAACGGTTTTTGATTTGGTTTTAAGGGAATAGTATGTTGAATTACTGAAGTGTCATAGGACTTCAAGTCCTCGTAACTCCAGGAAAATACATCTTGGAATTCTTTGAACAAATCCACATATTTCAGTTTTTGGTCAGGAGGCATATTTTTGGACAATTTAATCATTCTGGGATGCTCTGTTGTTCCCATGTCGTGTTCTTCTATGGCAGCATTCAAAGGTTCCATCTTTGGTTTTTTGGGCACATCATTGTCATCAAACATGTCTTCCAATGGAGTAAGGCCGGCAGGTAGAACATTACTTTTCAGATCAATAAAATCATCCTCTATCTTGGATGTTTTCTCTGAAAAAATTTGTTTTAGTTGTCCTATGTTTGTATTGTTGAAAATAGTTGGGCTAAGGATTTGTTTAGCTGTTGCAGCTGTTAGAGTCAAGTGGTTTTCTTTTGCTAACTGTTGTGATTCCGCCATGGCATCCATGTCAATGTTTGTGTTGGAAAATTCGTCCTCCAGAGTTAAGAAACTGTTAATCTGGGCATCATCTTGGACCACCTGCCAATCCTTGACATTGTTAGGGACCGAAGGTCTGTGTTTTATTTCAGCAGTGAAATGGTGATTTGGTTCGAAGGGAAGCTTGCATGTGCTAGAAAAGGTTGCTAGGCTATGCGCATGAATATTGTGATCTCGTGCAATTTTGCCCGGCCTAAGTTCACTGAAGGCGTTGAGTAATTCGGTGGCAGCAGCTCTGTAAGCTCTCATTCTACTATCATTAGCGACAAAGTTACCCTTTATTTGTTGCATAATCAAGTCTGAATCACCTAGGATGGAGACTGTAGTAGCTCCCATGGTTTTGAGCAACTTTAGGCCTAAGAGAAGAGCTTCATACTTCGCCATATTGTTTGTACATCTGAAATTGAGTCTATAGGCATGGCCTTGTGCATGATTATCATGAGTATTGTAAATCCACACTCCAGCCCCTGCTCCTAACTTGTTAACTGAACCATCAAACTCAAAATACCATGTGACTTCTTGTTTCAGGTTTGTATTGAGAGTTTCAGTTGTTTGAGGACCACGCAGACTGGTAATTTCTGTTTCGGGATGTTCTTCTTTCTGTTTGTTGGTTTCCTTAGCTGTTGAGACAATATCATGGGTATTGGCAACTGATTCCTCATTGACGTACATTCCTTGCTCCAAAGATAACAGCGTATCATCAGTTTGAGGGCTGGTGTTATCATTAAATAAAATAAAAGAATCCATATCAGAATGGATTGAGTATATCGGAAAATTTTGGGGTTTTTCCTCACTGCTTACCACATACTTCATTAATGTTTCTCTATATAGTCTCTTTGGTTGCCCAAAGATAGATATAGTGGCATAAGAGAGGTCGAGTTGGAGGGATCCTTGCAATTTTGCTCTGCATGATCTGGATAGAAGCATACCATACTTTGTGGGAATGTCGGCTACTACTACGTCCATTAAGATTGTCTTGTTGGGGAATTGGACTAGAGAGACACAAATGTCTTTGATCAAGCCTAAACATTTGACCTGACTTGAATCAAAGGAATACAGATATTTGTATGGTCTTGTGACATCGAGGTTCAACTTGTCCATTACAGCTTTGGGCATAAGGTTATGTGAGGCACCTGAGTCAAACATAGCATTATGCAGTATTTTGTCATGTATGTGCAGGCTA
This sequence comes from Pinus taeda, assembly GCA_000404065.3. Lineage (NCBI taxonomy): Eukaryota > Viridiplantae > Streptophyta > Pinopsida > Pinales > Pinaceae > Pinus > Pinus taeda. The sequence continues at coordinate 18,687 of APFE030541276.1, read as the reverse complement.
ACATAAAAAGGTGGAAAAGGTCCATACATTGTTTTTCCATCCACTTCTAGACCGAACAGTAGTTCAGGGGTATCATCTAAAACATTTACATCATCCCTTACTTCTGGTAATTGAAGCGACCTTTGAATTTGTTTTCTGTATACATCATGTTTGGCAAGTTCTGAGAGGGGAATGGAAATTTTGAGTTTTCCAATCTCTGCTTCTAAACTAAAAGGTTTTTCCAATGACTTCTTGGCGTTGACAGTGGTGAATTTCTCTTTTTCAGGCATGCTCTCTATGTTTTCTTTTGGAATGTCAGTGTCACGGTGTATGACTGTTTGTGGTATCTCTGTTTTGGGAAGATGTCTGGGAATGCTATTCAAATCTTCTTTTGGGGAGGAGTGAGGTAGAGGCTGATCAATAGGAGGGTGTGTGTCTGTTACATCCTCCACAGTAATCTGATGAGGGTTTGGGACCGAGATGTCAGCTGGTTGATTGTTGGTGATCTTTCCTTTAGTTTTTTTGAGCTGTTTGCTATCTTTTATTTTGCTGGATGGGGGAACATCAATGGTCCTTGTTCTTAATTTATATTGCTTGTGTACCTCGTATACAGCGGTATCATAGCCTTGTTTAAAGTCAAAGGACTCTCCCAACTTGGTGTGAAATTGTTTTGCATCAAGGTATGGTCAGTCTTCCTCCGCGAGGAAGATTTGTTGTTCGCTTTCTGAATCTATCAGGTTCATATGAGTCCCATCTGTGGGCTCAGCGGATGTAGATGCCTCCGCATAGTTTTCTTGGAAAGGAGGCCTAATATTATGGTCCAGATTGGCCCTCCCAACGTTTGTGTTTTGGGTTTTTCTGAAGTTTGGGTTCCTTATGGCATTGGGTTGTTGACCCTCCCATGAAGTTTTTCTCTCAACATTGTCTACTCTGTCTCCCAACCTGTGGATGCCATTGATGATAGCATCTAGCTTCTAATCGAAGGCTGAGGGTTCTTCTTTGAAAGTAGTTCTCCTCTCAGTTCTAGTTCTGTTTCTTTTAGCAATTAGATTTGCTTCCACACTTACTGCGGCATCTTGCATTTCTGCAAGGCTTTGAGGGGCTCTTTCCCTTAATTGATATGCCATCTCAGCATCAAAGCCATCCGGGAATTTGTATAACACGAGGTCAGGTGGAGGTCTTAAATTTTGTGGTATTGCATTGTAAACATTGTTAAATCTTACACAGTAATCCAGAACAGTTTCCCCAGGTCCTCTTTTGATAGTATCGTACTCGGACAATATGTGCAGGGGGTCTTTATTTTTCTCCCATCTGTTAATGAATGCTTGGTATAAGGCTTCGGGGTTTACTATAGAATTGGGTGGAAGTGCTCTGAACCAGGTTCTGACATCACCGGTCAAACTTTGGACAAAAGTCTTCATTCTTACACTCTCATCGTCAATCTCATAACTCTCGAAATAATCCTGCATTTTCTTTGTATGTTGTTGGGCGGTGCAGGAGGTTGCACCATCAAAATAGGTGATTTTTGATTGGTAGTCCTGAGGCATAGCCCCGGGATTAGCAGGTAGTTGTAAGGGCGCATATCTAGCCATGATGATGGGGATAAGAGGAAGAGCTAGAGCAGCGGGGATAACCAGAACAACCGGGGTAGATGGAGTAGTAGTGGTAGTAGGAGTATGGGCTAGAGGTGTAGTGGAGCTGCTAGGAGAAGGAGGTGATGAACCAGGGGAACTTGGGGTTGACCGGAATAAAAATTTGACAGGGGTTGGAAAATTGCTTGGCTGAACTGTTTCAGGACTCACAGCAGTTTGGTCTTCTTTTTCCTTTTGTTTTCTAATGATCTTAGGAATTAAATTCGGATTTTCAAAAACAGCTGGGCTATTTGGATCAGGATTTCATCGTGTATTACGCGTTTGTTTCTTAGGAGCAAGCTTCTAATCTATTTTTTGGGAATTTTTCTAAAAACGCAACAACACAGGTCGACCGAGACTTTCACAGGTCAGTTTCTTCCTCTGTAGGACTGCATACTGGTTTAATGAATTTATCTGAGGAGGTCCCCAGTGGAGTCGCCATTATGTTATCACTCAGGTTGTCCCTAGGCTCCTGTTTAGGGATACGGCCGAGGTAACCACAAACCAATCTTTGGATTGCAGGTTCTAGCCCACCTGCAATCAGAGAGGGCTCTCTCTTAATGATTCAACTTTGTTGACGATTTTAGGCTAGCTTTTGGCTCAGAGGTTTTTAGTTTGGGTTTGGATGGAAGGTAGAAATCTCAAGCAAAGAGGCAAGGTAAGATGTGATAAGTTTCAAACCATTGGGCATGGAGTCATGGATTAGGGCTTGCTTATTGCGTTTTCTTGGTCACAAGAGGATTAAGGAGAAGGATAGCCACTCATGATACAATTATCAATCTACTGGAAGGATGGAATGACGATCAGAGATGAAAGGCAAAGGAGAATCATTTCATCATACTGAAAAAGAGGAGAAATGAATGAATGATTATCTAGGAGCAGCTAAGAATTCCTAAATTTTCATTCACATGTGAAAGAAACAGCATAAACAAGATCATTTAAGTATACATGTTCATAACTATTTCTGATGAAAACATGAAAAAATGCAGAAATTGAGCTTAAGGTGTAGTTAAACAAATCCTAAGCTATTCTTCTTTTCTGCAATTTAGATGGCGGAACGGTGGTAAAACAAGCATGAAAATTAACAGAGTTGAGAAACACTTATTGAATCATGTAGAAGCATAGGAATTCCATAATCAGTCCTTGGCCCATTAAACACATCAAGCAATTTCAAAATCCATGCTTTCAGCAGTCTTTGATTATAGAAAGTATGACAGTTACAGTGCGGGTCTCTGCTTGAAGAAAATGTCGAGAAAAATATTAAGCAATTTCCTCGACTTACTAACCAACCAACCCCCCCCCCCCCCCCTTCATCTTTTAGGGTGGTATATATAAGCAAAATATCGGAAAGTCATTTATTACAATTGACCTAAACAGGTCTGCTGGAAAAGTTTTTCTAAAAACCTAAGTGTTGCTGGAATTAAATGCAGGTAAGTCCTTTGGGCTGCGCTAGAGGCAATTGAATCAAAAAGAGTGCAATGTGGCTTTTGGAGGCTTGATGTGGTACTGTTGGAATGACTGTGCTTCGGGATCTGTAGTTCTGTTCTGGTGCGAGTTAAATGTGCAATAATTATGATTTGAGGGCTTTTGAGTGGCTTCGCCCCCTTTCTTTGACTTTGTTGAAAGCTATTAAATGTTCTCTTGCTTTGGGCTGCTGTTAAAATCTTCGTTGATACTCTTTGTCGCTACATTGATTATTTCCGCTGCCTGTTGATACTCTTTGACATGCTTTTTCCCTGTTGATTTGATCTGATACACTTTAATCTCTGTCACTGGTCCTTTCCTGTCTTTAAACCGGATTAATTTGGCAAAATCGGGCGATTTTGGGCTTTTTCAGCGCAAAACAGGCCAAGCAATAAAAAGATTCCCTGAAACGGCCTATTTCCCGTAGCGATGCGCGATTAGCGCTTCGCGCTAGTCGCGCATCGAAAACTACCTCTGTTTCTTGTTCTGGAGCTCCGAAGTGCGATTTTTCTTCCTGCGCGAATTTTTTGGCTTTCTGGCTGCTGACGTCAGCATGATGTCAGGAGTATGGCAGATGACGTCAGCCTGCGGTGGGTCCCTGGTACAGATGCGATGTGGTGGGGTGATCATACTTTACGGCGATGCGATGAACTTTTCCGATGCGATCGCAATATCGCGTCGGCGGGGAACGAGAAGGTGTTTTGGTTGGACATGCGACGCTTGCGACGGTCGATCGCCGATATCACGATATCGCGTCGGGTAACAACAAATGGGGCATAACTTATATGGTGAGGATATTGCGATATGGCGATGCGAGATGGGTTACTAGGATCTGCAGAGTGTTAAGGAGATCGACAAGGGTCTATTGTGGTCAGAAGAAGTGAGTAAGTGGGTCAGAAGGGCATTTGAGGCCTCGCAAGGGGTCCGACAACCTTACAAAGGGATTTTATACTTTGGAAGGAGTCCACTGTATTTAGAAGATGGTTTTGAAGGGGCAGCATGAGGGCTCTTGCTAAGTTTCAGATAAACTGAGCAATTCCCGGGGGTACTTATGGTTATTTTTCAACTAGGGGAAGGGATATTTATATAGGGGATGATTTACATAGTTTTAGTAGGGGGATGGGAAAATATAGGGAGTTAAATAATAATGTTAGTAGTTAATATGGAGATGGTAAGAAAGCGCTAAGTTCGGGAGATCTTAGGTTGTAACGAGGGGATAGAACCTTTTAGAGAGAATATGGAATATCTTTGAGTAAAGCAGATCTTTACCCAAGCTAATGACATGAAAATGATGGAAATTAAGAGGTATCAAGCAGATCTTGACCTCTTTTTGGGGAAATTAGTTAATTATCTGGGGGAGATGGAGAAAGGAAGTTAATTATGCCTGTTTTGAGTTTTTACATAGAACTGCCTGGTGATTGTGTCCTGAGTAAAGATGACACCTGAAAACCTGGAACTAATCAGCAATCAAGATTCAGCAACCTCAAAACTACCTACCCAGCCTACTTACCTAACATTTTTTCTTCTTTTGGTTTGGGTGCACTTAGACTTGCAAACCCATCATTTCAATTTTTCTTTTTTTATGCTTTCCTATCTACAAACTACCCTTATTCCATCCGAGTGCCCAGATTAAGCAGTTGGACTCCTTTGATTCTCTACCTATCTAAGAATCTGCCAAGATTAAGTTGTTTGGACAGATTTTCATTCTCTATATTCTAAAACAGAAAATTTAAACCTAGGGAGACCAAGATTAAGCTTTTTGGACCTCCCTTCAACTGAAAATTGTACAACACTAGAATAACTTAAAATTTGGAAAGCAGTTAGATGAACTCTGAGTAGCCTTCTTCGCTTGGAGACTGTTAAGCAAATATGGAGCATTGCAGCATGCAAATTATGACATATTTGGCCTGTAAAATGTCAATCATGAAATATGAGTAACCTGCTGCAGCAGGAGGCTAACACCTGGTTGAATACAAAAATGGTTTCATAGTAGCATACATGGCCTGTATGAATCTAGAAAATGACTTGCGCAGTGAACTGTACCAACATAGTTTTTTTTTTGTCTTTTGACAAAAGATGGAATCCAAACACTTATGTAGGGGATGTCCAATTGAAAGCCTTTATATCGTATTTGAGAAAGCAGGCTAGTTGGGTGGAAGCTCTGAAATTTTTAAACATAATTCCAAGAGAAATTTGTGGGTTAGACAAGAATATGAAATACCTCAAGAGGTGATAAAAGAGGTGTTAGGTAAACCTGACTCAGGATAGAGTCAAAGTTGACCAGGTTAAACAGTGACGGTTTTGGGGCACATGGTATTGTGCACCCATAGTATTTTGCCCATGGTATTATATGTAATGGAGCTTATAAAATGCTGGAAGGACTTCATTGTAATGCAAAACCTGGAGGTGAGCGATGAAGGATCACTTGGTCGGATTGGCCAAGGTTTTGGCCAATGCTAATAAGATCTTATTAGGTTGGGTTTTTCCCCTGATTTGGGGTTTTACCAGATAAACATTTGTGTTTATGTGTTTATGGTTGTTGCTAGTTATTTTTTATATTTATTTCTCTTAGTAGTTATTTATGTTATGCAGTAAATTTCTTAACAACTAGTATCAGAGCCAGATATTGGCTTCAAAGGGATTTTTCGATTCCAAGGGTTTATAATGCATGATCAAATCAATGCAGCAGATCTGGGTCCAGAAAGTAATTGTGGAACAATCATACGTGGAAGAACCTCGAGGAGAATGTGCAGAAGATAGTGCCGTAATTGCCAGGGATCATAGTACATTTGCGATATTTACCGGTTTGGAACATGCTGATGAATTGTTCGAGATTCATGCGGATATTTAAAGAAGGTTGAGAGATACCTTTGGTAATATTAAAATTGTTCATTTTCTGCTATGTGAGGCCACCGGTGCTGGAATCTACGAGGCTCTCGTCGGGCTCGCAGTTGGAGTGGTTTGATAGAAGTTTTTGAGCAAATCAAATTGAGAGAGGATGGATCAGAATCACAGCAAAATTAAACAAAAAAAATTAATGAAGGCAAAATTATTACATGTAAATGGGCATACTACTGTAAGACCTCGTAAGGCATGTGTACCCCTCGGTGATCACTAGTAAAGTCTGGGTTAGACCTAGGTGATAGGGGGGATGTCGGGTTAACAATACCCTCGGTAAAAACTTTGAGGGGGGTAAGAGCTAGAGTAAACGGGATTGTCTCACTTAGAAGGTTTGGCTAGAGTTAGTCAAGGAACCCCAAGTCAAGTTTAAGGGGGGAATTGTTAGGTAAACTTGACTCATGATAGAGTTAAAGTTGACCAGGTTAAACAGTGATGGTTTTGGGACACATGGTATTGTGCACCCATGGTATTCTGCCCGTGGTATTATATGTAATGGAGCTTATAAAACCCTGGAAGGACTTCATTGTAATGCAAGACCTGGAGGTGAGCGGTGAAGGCTCACTTGGTCGGATTGGCCAGGGTTTTGACCAACTCTAATAAGATCTTATTAGGTTGGGTTTTTCCCTGGATTTGGGGTTTTCCGAGATAAACATTTGCGTTTATGTGTTTATGGTTGTTGCTGATTATTTTTATATTTATTCCTCTCAATAATTATTTATGTTATGTAGTAAATTAGGGTTCCTTGACTAACTCCAGCCAAACCTGCTAAGTGAGACAATCCCGTTTAGTCTAGCTCTTACCCCCCTCAGAGTTTTTACCTGAGGTATTGTTAACTCGACATCCCCCTTATCACCTAGGTCTAACCCAGACTTTACCAGTGATCACCGAGGGGTACACATGCCTTACCAGGTCTTATGGTAGTATGCCCATTTACATGCAATAATTTTGACTTCATTAATTTTTTTTGTTTATTGTTGCTACGATTCTAATCCATCCTCTCTCAATTTGATTTGCTGAAAAAATTCTATCAAACCACTCCAACTGTGAGCCCGATGAGAACCTCGTAGATTCCAGCACTGGTGGCCTCACGTAGTAGAAAACGAACAATTTTAATATTACCAAAGGCATCTCTCAACCTTCTTTAAATAGCCGCATGAATCCTGGACAATTCGTCAGCATGTTCCAAACCGGTAAATATCACAAATGCACTGCGATCCCTGGCAGTTACGACACTATTTTCCGCACATTCTCGTTGAGGTTCTTCCGCGTATGATTGTTCCATGATTATTTTCTAGACCCATATCTGTTGCATTGATCTGATCAGGCACTATAAACCCTTGGCATCAAAAAATCCCTTTGAAGCCAATATCTGAATCTGATACTAGTTGTTAATAAATTTACTGCATAACATAAATAGTTACTGAGAGGAATAAATATAAAAATAACCAACAACAACCATAAACACATAAACATAAATGTTTATCTGGGAAAACCCCAAATTTGGGGAAAAGCCCAACCTAATAAGATCTTATTAGCATTGGCCAAAACCCTGGCCAATCCGACCAAGTGAGCCTTCACCGCTCACCTCCAGGTCTTGCATTACAATGAAGTACTTCCATCGTTTTATAAGCTCCATTACATATAATACCACCAGAAAAATACCATGGGTGCACAATACCATGTGCCCCAAAACCATCACTATTTAACCTGGTCAACTTTAACTCTATCCTGAGTCAAGTTTACCTAACAAGAGGATCAAAAGTTGGTCAGTTTATCAGAGGAAGCAAAAAATATTACCAGGAATAGGTAGTAGACCATTGGATCTTGTGCAACCTAGATTCAAATATTAGAGATTGTCGCGAAAACAAACCTAAAATAAAGATCCATTTAACTACCTAAACTTAAAGATAGCCTGAACAAGGGTTGCTCAATATATTATTTCCATGGAACAATGTGGGAATAACTAGATCAGTCTTAGATTTCTATATCCAATGATTTGGCTACCAACAAGGATATATAAAAATTCTTATACGCTGAGAAAAAAAGAAGAGTTTGAATGTTGGAATGTTATTATTGAAACAACAAGGTTTCTTCACCTTGGTGAAGCAGGACATAGTGATTATTGTATCAACAATATTCATTAAAATCAACCTCCATGCTCAAATTCAGAGTACCCATGTCTTCTTGTTGATATTCACTCCATCACTGTTGCTGAAATTCTCCCACTCACAGTTGTTGACACACTGGCTCACCATTGCTGACACTCATTTCCACTCGTGGGGCAACTCATAGTTAGAAAATGCATAATCTTTGATGTTGTAACATATATTATTCTACAATAACATATCACCATTAGCATTGAGCAGTTATAAATAACTGGTAAAATTGTGTTTTACATGTTTTATTATATTTTCATTGCATTTATGTTACAAATTTTGTTACATTTCCATTGTTGTTATTCAAATTTATATATTAGATTCATGATTATACACTAATATATGAAACCATAATGAAAGTATGGAACAACCCCATGAAAGTTATCTTCCATAACATGCAAAATAATGGATGTATTAAAAGACCAAGTGTAAATACATGGAGTTATTTACTCACCTTAAATGACAATTCAAACAAATTTCCCAAAGTAGCAAACATATCCTCACTACCTATCAAACATACATGAACATATTGAACAAAACAATAATACATGTAATACACTAATAAATATTAGAATCAAATTAAAAACAAATGCATTATAACAAATCTGGAAAACCATGCATTGGTGGAGCAAGGAGGACCTCGATTGTTGAGTTATTCAAACTAAAATGGTTCATCTTTATCCGTAGTGATATTCAAGTCAATTTCCAATCTTGCATTTTGTTTTCTTGTTTTTCTTCTCTTTTCGGGACTTAGGAAACTATTCTTCCTCTTGAAAGATGACTCAAAATCACCGAACCCACATGTGAATTCACAATCCATAACATGAATATTTTTTACATCATCCAACATTTTTTTAACCAAAGAAATCAATTATTCAGTCTTGGTAAAAGTCACGGGAGGACTGTTTTGAACCAAGTCTATGAAGCCAAATAACTCCTCTTTCCCCAACTCAAGTCCTTCAACATTTACATCAACATTTTGACTCTCCATGAAAAATGTGTTTGCATCTTCACCAAGATCTAATATTCCCTCTATATTTATCTCAGGAGGGTCATTGTATGAATTATTTTATCTTTGATGATTTATTAATTAGTTTGAATCGATTGAATGGGAAGACAACCAACCCACCTTTATGGAATGTTGCAAATGTTGCCACGAATAGACCATGGGCAATCACAAAATAAGAAAGTTGTGTGATGACAAGTGAAATGATATTTCTTATTAGGTTTAAATTGACTCCTCACCCAAAAAGCATGAGACATTTTCTTATGAGGGCCATAATCACTATCTATAATTCTTTTTGCTTTTTTCCATTGATGATTCAAATTGTTTCTCTTTCCTGTAATTATGAAAAAATCCTTATTTTTTAGAATTTCCTTAAACCAATAATAGTGTTCAACATTTGTTAGAAGAACATATATCAACCAATCCATCCTAATTTGCATGTGGAAAATCCCGACAACCTTTTACCCACATCCCTAATTTCAGAAATTTGGGTTAATAAATATATATTTTGTCCGCATGAAAACAAAAAAGAGAAATTTACGAAAGAGTTTGTCAACTTACAAATCTTGTCACCAACAACCCAATTCTTGTTGAAGTAGTCTAGGAACTCCTCTTCATTAGCAAATTTATTGAGGAAAGCATTAATTACATTTCTTACTTCAGCATTGGAACAATAATTCATAATTAAACCCAAATAACTAAACATCTATTTTTCTATTTTTGGACTATTAGCCAATCGATTCACGTTTGTTAGCCATGCTAGACATAAGTCCCAAACACACTAGATAACATTACACCTTGTGATTCTCCTTCCATATTCAATTCATTTTGAGCCTGTTCTTTTTGTAATAAATACAATTTATACTATAAAATATTGAAGTTACCTTAAAGCACCGATTTCAACCAATGCATCATCAACGATGAAGGAATTAGCTTTCCAACTATGACCAACTAGTGAAACCTATGCATGAAGCGCTCCATCCATAGTGAAATGTCATGTGATGTATTATGTGATGCCACCACCAATGCAACTAGAACCCCACTTTGTTGTTCATCAAACACCATGAGTGTGTACAACTAATATTATCACATTCAAAAACATATGAAATCAACTTCAGCTCATTAATCATTACCAATCATTACTAATCAAATTATTGTACTAGATCAATCATTCTTAATACTTTCACAACATTTATTTGTTTTGAATGTTGAATCCATCGGTATTAAGCTACTATTCAATAGCTTCACCATGGTCTCCAACATCCACTTTGCCTTAATTATAACTATAAAAGGGGTCTCTACACCATTGTGCTTTTGATAAAAGAAAAAATCATCTTAGTGTTTTCTATAACAAAGGTTCACACTCATTTCGTCCTTATTATGCAACTGGCACTCTCCTTTCATTAGACAAATATATATGATAACAACATATTTCCTACATAAAAATAAATCCCTATCTTGAGTTGTGTCATCCATGTCAACATATTTTTTAACATGCATTTTGCAAACTGAGTCAATTAGCACTTCCAAGAAGAAACAACTCCCTACATATGAAAGCATGTCCCTTGATAACTTTGGTTGATGTAGGGACCTAGCATGACCCGAAGTGTCATGTTGATCATGACAAGGACATCCTTGGCTATCTACATGTTTATACATGTTATATGTTATTATCACTATCTCAAGGGTTTGAACCATCACTTTTACAATGAAATAGCATTGACAACCCCTCTTTTTCACAAAGTAGGATCTTCACTTCATTTAATTTTTTCCTCTTATGTCGTTGGGGCCATATGAACAAGCATAGCTGCATAAAAATGTTTGAAAAGTCAATACATATGAATCCATTAAAAATGACCGAGCACTATTAATACCAACATCTATGCAATGCATCTCTAAAACACTTACACTTCATATCTTAGGGAAGAAATATGCCTTGAGATTGGGCATTTATTTTGTACATGGGTGAAAGAACATGGAGCATCTCGATTTATTTCCTCTCCTCTAATAAAGCCTCCAATTCTATTCAAAGTGATTTTGCAATCTAATCAATCTCCATGTGTTTTTCATGTACTTAAAACCAATCTAAATCCTTCCTAGAAAAGATAATATTTTCTTTAGGGTCTTGCACTAGAAGGGCAATGATTTTTTCACATTTAACTTTCTTTACCATTTGTGACCCAAGGAGTTGTTGTAATGGTAATTCAAAATGTGTTGCAATAGTGACCCAGCGAGTTTCCACAATGGTAACTCAGTGAGTTGCCACAATTGTAAACCAGTGACTTATTGCAAAGTTGAACTAGTGTGTTGCAACAATGGTAAACCAACGATCTTCCTCAATGACCAACTATTGAGTTTCTACAACAGTCATACAACGAGTTACCACAACAGTTAACCAATGAGTTGCTGCAAGGGTTAACAAGAGAGTTGACACAATGGTTGATGAGAGAGTTGTCGTAATAGTTAACTCGCAAGTTTCTACAATGGTTAATTGTTGAGTTGTCGCACCAGTCAACCAGTGAGTCGCATGGGTGAAATAGTTTGTTCCTACAAAGATGAACCAATGGATTTTTTGCAGTCAAGTTTGGTTCTCTCCTAACCCTTGAAAATCATGTGTTCTATCCTATTTCTACTAGGGAACTGGTCAAAGAAGATAGTATTGATTGCATAAATAAAGAAAGCAAACTAGAGCAACATTTTCTTTATATAATAGTGTGCATAAATTATATAACTGGTTTCTAATAATATAATAGAATGCTAATAAATTATATAACTATTTGCTAATAATATAATAGAATGCTAATAGATTATAAAATAGTATAAGCACAAAGATAATGATACTAAGATTTATTTGCGAATATAAATTAGTAATGTGGAGGATGAAAGCTTTTACAAAGAATATAAATTAGTAATGTGGAGGATGAAGGATTTTACAAATTGAGTTGTAGTGGTGTGGAGGATGAAGGGTTTTATTAATTGGGTTTTAGTAGTATGGAGGATGAAGGGTCCATCCAAATTGGGTTTTAATAATGTGGAGGATGAATGGTTATACAAATTGGGTTTTAGTCATGTGGAGGATGAAGGGATTTACAAATTGATTTTTAGTAATGTGGAGGGTGGAGGGTTTTACAAATTGGGTTTTGACCAACACCATGAAAAACAACTAAAAATCAAACATTTTGCTTTCCCTGTTTTTGCACTATGTTTCGTCTTTTTCTGACTCAGAAACTATAATAGGACTACTCTTACTCTACTCACAAATTTAAGAGCATTGTTAATGAAGTATGGGAAATTTATTTTCTTCATTCCCATATGGAAAACCAACAAGATCTACATAACCTGTTTTATTGTACTTTCTTATTATCTATTTAATATGAAAGCGTTTTTTCTATTTTGGAAAAAAAACTATAGCTGGAATCTACATAGGTAGGTATCTGTGTGGGTTTTGATATTTCCTATTTTCAACGTACAATATGATCAATGTTGAATTTCATTTCTCGCATCTTGAGTACGAAATAAATACTCGCCTGTGATTTTTGCATGTTCTGATAAATGAAAACACTGTGCCCCATCTCAATTTTCTCTGTCTAAGGTTACAGGGGCTTCAAAATGATATGGGAGCGAATGGGATTCAAAATACCAAAGGTGGGGAAGGGAGATTCACCATTCACTCGTTTTAGCATGAGTTAGGCAAGTCGTCATATCATAACTAGCGAGCCTACAAATGGAACTCCGCGGACAATAACACCAATGGTTACTCGGATGAAGAGTGAGACAGAACACCAACAGTGACACAGACGGAGTTGCTAGTTTATGTATGGAGACAGAATGGATCCAAATCACAAAAAGGCTATCGGAAGGGCCTTGTCGGTAGTGAGGGGGCACAAAACACGAAGGATGTTTTGTTGACCCGTTACACGATGGGTGTTTTAGATTTGATGTCTACACTATTATGACACTTGGTGGCATATGATTCTTTTTATTTAATTTTTAATTTTAATTTTTATAAATAACAAAATTTTCATAAATATTGAGATTTGATGTGTGTACTATTTTTTTTAGAAATATTGAGATTTGATGTGTGTGCTATTATGACACTTGTGGCATATAGAATTAAACCCATAAAATTAGTCATTTCATCTATATGAGACAATAGGAAAATAGAAATTCAAATTTCAAAAATTATTTTTTATTTTCAAAATATTGAGTTTAATAGATGGGGTTTTCAAAACATTAGTAAGCTTTATAAAATATTTTTAAAATTTTCAGAACTAATTGAAAATCAAAGCATTTTGACTATAAAATTATTACAATAATATTGGCAGTGTACTACTTACAACTTACAATTTTCCTGACTAGATAATTTAAATTTAGACTTTCTATATTAGTACATTTCAACAACTTAACCAGATTTAAATTGTTACAGTCTGCACAATACGAGTTTCAGTAGTATGGAAAGTTTGATGCAAACGAAAGCCATGTTATTATTATCCTGCCATGAGGTAGAGATATCGCATTAGGTATTTGGTCAAATCCATATTACTTTGTGTTGGATAAAAAATTATTTTAAAGTTTCACTTTAAAAACTGAAATTTTTTATTTTTTAAAAATCAAATCAATTTGGTTGGGTTTTAGTTTTAACATGTTATTTCACAATGCTTTAAAACTGTGTCATTCAATTATGTTAGGTTATCAAGTTGCTTTATTGTTGGGTATAGACAGGCTCAACACATCAACAATTGATTTGAATCTACTACAGTGTACGCACTGTCATGATGATTTATATCACATTACTTATATCAAAAGTTTTTTCTGAATCAAGTACAACAACATTTTTTAGACACATATTTGTATTATGTATTGGGATTCATGCCAACTGATACGAGTTATTTATGGCAAATCATTTGCATCCAATGTTTTGTTGCTTCTCTTAATAGATTTCAAAGTACAAGTTTTTTTTTTTTTTTATCTTTGACACTTGTGTCATACATTGCCAACCTAAGGCTTAGAATTTAGTATTTTTTTATTTTCATACACATATGTGTCAAGCTTTTATGGAAGAGAAACTTTGAAATTGATATTTGTGTTTAAGACGATATACAAATCTAAGAGCAGTCGGAGCGGTGGAGGAGGACAAAAAGCTAGGGTTTCAATCTTCTGCAAGCATTGAACTCCATGGAGGGGCGCAAAGGGGGGAGCTCCACTCCCTCCTACAATCAGGTCATGGCCAGCCGAGGTAAGAAACCAATAGAAACTACCAGCGGTCCTTCAGGAGAAGGGAAAAGGAACATCGAAAAGGAACAGGATTTAACCAAAACAAGGGAGGACAATACAACAAAAGAAAATGAGGAAGAAGAAAAGAAACAGGAGGCAGAAAACAAAACACAAAAGGGGCCATGTAAACCCAAGGCTGAGGTCACAGCCAAAGTAGTTTTAAATGATCCTGCTGTGCAGGCACACAGGGACCACATGCAGAGCTATGCTATCATTTGTAAATTCATGGGATTATGGCCCATAGAAAAGGCACTACAAGCATGGATAAATACCACTGGAAACCAAAAGGAGGCATAGACCTACATCTTGGGTCAAAGGATTTCCTCACTGTGGTCTTTACATATATTGAGGACAAGGACAGGGTGTTTGAAGGAGGGCCCTACTTCTATGCAACTGCAAGCCTCTACATGAGGCCTTGGATGATGAATTTTGTCCCAGAGTGAGAGACTTTCACTTCGGTCCTAGTCTGGGTAAGACTCTATTCCCTACCTATTGATTACTAACAAATTGAATCATTATCTACCATAGGAAACAAATTAGTATGTTCTGTGAAAGCATCTGAGGCCACCAGAAGGGGAAAATATACTTCCTTCACATGAATATGTGTGGAGATGGATCTCTCTAGAGCTCTACCAGATCAGGTCAGCTTGGAAGTTTTTGATGAAGAATGGTTGCAAACAGTAGATTTTGAACATATTCCTTTCAGATGTCGCAGGTGCCATGAGCATGCACCTATTTTGAGACAGCCCTCTTAGTAAAATAGAGAACAAAAGTAAAGCTTTCTCAAACTTTCTCAAAGTGGGATATAGAGGAAAAGTGGGAAAAAGGGGGCCAAAGAAACATCAAACAGTGAAAACTTTCTCAAAGTGGGATATAGAGGAAAAGTGGGAAAAAGGGGGCCAAAGAAACATCAAACAGAAGGGAAATAGGCTAGTTTGAATAGGTTCCAAGTACTAGAAGAAGAGGAAGATATAACAAAAGTAGATCAGGTAATGGAAGGCAACCCAAGAGAGAAGGAGAAAGAAGAAATTAGTGGGAAAACATAGGATATTAATAAACAAAAAGAGACTATGCTGAGCGATGGAGAAATGGAAATGGACCAAGAAATGACCCAGAGTGAGATGGAAATGGAGGATCATGAACTGCAGGATATTCTTAATAGAGAACACCTAGATTTGGAATGGTTCTTGAAACAAGGGACCATGGGAGGGGTAGACTAACTACCTCAAGAAGAGTTCAACAGAGTATAGCAGTAGCTCCTATGGAAAACTCAGGATAAAGGGATGGAAAGGCAAAGAAACAATCAAAGGCAGGGCAACGGAGGTGTGAAAACTATGAAAACCATACCAAGATTAGCTCGTAGAAATCCAGGAAAGAAAAGAGGCAGAAAAAAGCAGAATGAGTTATTGATAGAATTTGGAAAGCTAATGATAGATTCAGGTAATATGAAAGACCTAACCAGCTACTCCTTTACAAATATTTCTTAATGAATTTCACATCTTGGAATATCAGAGGTCTGGGTAGTAAAAGAAAACAAAGAATACTTAGCAATAGAATGAAACAAGAAGCTCTGGATATGATCTTTATCCAGGAAACTAAATGTTCCATTCAAAAAATAAAAGAAATATACAACAAATGGCTCAATAAATATGAGTTTCTAGAAGTCAAAGCAGATAATATAGCAGGAGGCATACTCACTCTTTTGAACCCCCAAAAGATAGGCATAATAGATGCTGAGGCATCTAGGAATTATTTATTAGTGTTTATTCAGCCTGTGGGAAATAGGGAGACTTATCTGGTTACAAATGTTTGTGGCCCCCAAAGACCAGATGATAAACTCAGGTTTCTAGATTCTCTTGTGGAAATAAGAGATAGACATGCAGGAGTACCATGGATCATGGGTGGGGACTTCAACATGATCAAATCACTTTCAGAGAAAAAAGGGGGAACTAAAACTTTAAGCAAAGACTCTATAGCATTTCAAACTTTTTTAGACAATATGAAGCTAGTTGACACTGATATGAGTAATGGCCTCTTTACATGGAACAATAAGAGAGGAGGAGACTCCCATGTAGCCTCAAAGTTAGACAGATTCATAATCTCAGAGGACCTTATGCTCACCGACAAGGAAATGATAGTGAGAATTCTCCCCTTTGGAGACTCGAACCATTGGCCTGTACAACTTGAGGTTCATGGCATTGGCACCCCCAAGAACAGAGCTTTTAGATTTGAGAATATCTGGCTCACCCACCCAGATTTTATTAGCAACATTGCAAAATGGTGAATAGAATATCTGGATATTCATGGTAAAGAATGTTTCTGCTACAAAAAAGACTAAAACACATCAAGCTCAGACTCAAAGATTGGAACAAGAATGAATTCATAAATACTTTTGAAACAAAAAAAGTTGTTGAAAACAAAATGCAAGAACTCAATCAAGCCCTTATCATGGATGGCTTTGATAGAGTTAGAAATGATCAAGTCACCAAACATCATCAAGTCTAGGAGAACTTATGTAAACAAGAGGAAATATTTTGGAGACAAAATTCTAGAGTTCAATGGCTAAAAGAAGAGGAGCGGAACACTAGATTTTTCCATAGATCCACCATGGCGAACAGATCTCATAATAGAATCTCTTCGATTAAGGAAACTGAATGCCATTTACTCAATACCCTTGAACATATAGAAACTGTGTTAGTTCAGCACTTTTGAGGTATAGCAGAGTAGACCATTTCAGACAGAGCTCATTTTATCAGGGACTTAACAAGGCATATATGTAAGCTAGTAGCAAGAGAGGATAGTTTCAATCTCAATAGGCCGATGATTGAAGAGGAGGTTAGTGAGGTCATCAAAGAAATGTAGAATGGTAAAGTGTCAGGCTTTGATGGTTTCAATGTGGATTTCTTTAAAGATTGCTGGAACATTGTTAAAAAAGATATTCTAAATGTAGTGGAGGACTCTAGGATGAACAAAACCATTTTGAAGGTGCTCAATACTTCCTTCATCTCCTTGATCCCAAAACAAGACAATGCTCAGAATCCAAACAGGTTTAGACCCATAGCTTTGTGTAATGTGGTGTACAAGATAATATCCAAATTTATTGTCAATAGACTCAAACCTCTTCTTCCTACTCTAGTTTCTGTGGAACAATCAGGATATGTGGAGGGTAGAAAACTTCTCAATAACATCATTCAAGTGCATGAGGTGGTGCATTAATTGTTAAGCAATAGGAAGGTGGGAATGATTATGCAATTAGACTTAGCCAAATCTTATGATAAGTTGAATTGGACCTATATCAGGAAGGTCCTTTTAGCCTTTGGATTTGACCATAACTGTGTAAGATGGGTTATGGCCCTGGTAACTTCTTCTAGCTTTTCAATTCTGGTTAATTGTTCTCCTTCCAAGACTTTTGCTCCTTCAAGAGGCCTCGGGTAGGGAGATATACTCTCTCCCTTTCTCTTTATCCTCATCATGGAAGGACTTGGTTGGTATATCAAGCATGCAAAAGAATTTGCTAACATCAAGGGTCTCCAACTCTCTGAGACTAGACAAGCCTTGACCCATCAACAACTTGTTGATGATACTATGCTACAGGGTATCCCCACGATCAAAGAAGCACTAGCTTATAAACAAATCCTGGGTAACTTTGCCATGGCTACAGGTATGGAGATAAATCTCTCCAAATATAAGATTTTTTTCTTTAATACTAATATCGCTATCCAGAGGAATATCTCTAGAATTTTGGGCTTTCAAAGGGATGTCCTTCCTACCAAATACTTGGGAGTTCCTCTTACTGATAAACCTTTGCACAAGAGCATTTGGGAGTCGATGATTAATAAAATGCAGGGTAAAATCTTAGTTTGTTCTTTCAAAAGTTGTACTTCAATTAATCCCAGTCTTCATGCTTTCAGCCCTTTGCTACCGGGAATACTGTCCACTCGGAGCTGCTATTCCCACTAAGACTGGTAGCTATCTTAGAAACAAACAAGTAAAGTCTACCTTCACTTTCCTTTATGAAAATAGATAAGAGTGGAACAAATGACACCAACCTTAGTCTTGCGCTTAGTTTCCCTGCTTGATTCCCCTCCTTCCTGATAGAGTTTTGCCACTTCTTCTTCATCTTCCCAGCTTCAAAGAGCACCTGTGGAATCAAAGCAACATACTACTATCGAAGAACAAAGATCTATATTCATAAATAACACAGGACCAGATATGTGTTAACCATACAAATGCATATATAAACAAACATACAAGAATATGGAGAAAAACTTGAATA
>APFE030541275.1:50698-70906 GCA_000404065.3 Pinus taeda | reverse complement strand
ATATGTTATCATTCTGAGACATTTAATTCTGCAGTAGTTAATTATCCCACATATGATAAAGAATTGTATGCATTAGTACAGAGTGTGAAAAAGTGGAAACATTATCTAATGGGAAAAGAGACAGTGATACATAATGATCATCAACGACTTCAATATTTACACTAACAAACTAAGTTGCAGCAATCAAGACATTATAGGTGGATGGGTTTTCTACAAAAGTTTCATCTTGTCATCAGACATAAAAAGGGCATACACAATAAAGTTGCAGATATGTTGTCCAAACCAATCATAAATGCATCTACTATACTTGAGCATAATTCAGTATTGCATGAAAGCTACATTGAACAGTATGCTCAAGATATAGATTTTAAAGATGTATATGCAACTTTAAGTCATGGCAAACAAGTAGAAGAATTGGATTATCATGTTAAAGACCAAATCTTGTATCATTTTGGAAAGTTATGCATTCCTCAAACCAAAAGAGTAAAAATAATTCAAGAAGCACACACTTCTCTAATATTAGGTCACTTTGGTGTAAGTAAAACAGTGGCACAACTGCAAATATTTTGTTATTGGCCAAAAATGAATGAAACAGTTTCTAGATATGTAAGAGGGTGTACCATGTGTGCTATCAGCAAGCCCAACAATAGAAAACTAGGCTTGTACACTCCACTACCAGTTCCTTCGCATTCTTGGGAAAGTGTTTCCATGGATTTCGTTGGGGGACTGCCTAAATCTAGAAAAGGTCACGACTATTTATATGTTATTGTGGACATGTTCAACAAAATGTGTATTTTAATACCCTGTAACAAATAGATTACAGCTGAACAAACAACAAAGTTGTTCTTTTAGCATGTATGGGTTCAATTTGGATTACCCACTTCCATTGTATCTGATCGACATTCCCGATTTGTTGGGAAATTTTGGTCAAGTTTGTGGGAATTGATGGACACTAGACTGAAGAAGAGCACAACTTTTCATCTGCAAACAGATGGCCAAATAGAGGTGGCCAACAAGACAGTGATCCAGTTGCTCAGAGGTTATTGCAGCAAGCATCCCAAGATTTGGGATGAACATTTGTGTTATGTGCAACATGCTTACAACTGAGCTAAACATTCTTCTACACATAGATCTCCTTTTGAGACCTATTTTGGTTTTACACCAAGGTCTCCCTTGGATTTTGTCTTTGGTAAAGACATAGTGGTTGATGGACATAGTGATGTGGACAAGGCAACTAAGTTCATTGAAAAAATCCAAGAAATTCACTAGGCAGTACAGGAACAACTGGAAAAGAGCCAAGCCAAGTACAAGGCAAGGCATGATAAGCATCGGATTGAGCATAGTTTCCAAGTTGGTGATCAAGTTTGGTTGTATATCAGCGAAGACAAAATGCAAGGTGAAGGTAAGAAGCTGAAGCCGATAAGGTATGGACCTTTCAAGATACTTGAGAAAATCAGTGAGAATGCTTTTCACCTTGATTTCCAAGCTTACATGCACATCTATTCAATAGTTAATGCAGAAAGCTTGATATTGTTTGAACCTTCATTGATTGAAGATCCCGAAGAGCAGAGTCAATTGCCTTCTATTGATGATCTGTTGCCTGAATATCTCAATGAACTGCAGGAAGATATAGTTCTGGACAAGAAGGTGAGAACTACGCACAGAGGGGATGTTGAGTACCTTAGGATTGGACTCAAAGGATCAAAACCAAGCAATGCAAGATGGATAGAAATTGGGCAAGTGAGGAATCTATATCCTCACTTGATTGATGCTTAAAAACCAACTTTTGGTGGTCCAAAAGCCTTTTTAGTGGGAAGGTCATGATCCAACTTGGATCCTAGAACACTCTCTAAGTTTTCATGAAATCTTTAAAAAATCATGCCAAAGTTTCAAAATCTTATAAATATCAAGCTTATTGGAGATATCCTCATAATAGTTGCAATTTGTGATCAACGCAGAGCAACAAGGAATGTTGATCAATTGCACAGACCATCGGCCCATGGTAACGCATGCTATCACAAAATTAGCAAATCTAGAGGCCATTTCGAGAAACGGGGGTAGTTTCTGATATGCGATTAGTGACAAGTCGCTAATCGAATATCGTATATCGCAGGGCAAACCCCTCAAAGAACGAAAGGCTGCAAAACCCGGACCTAAAAAATCATAAAATACAATGAATATCATTTCGATTTCGTTAGAAGTGGGGTCCCACAAAAACCGGCAGGATATCAGAAGGGCCTCGAGTAGTAAGGTTTCAACTGAGTCCCTCCTGATGCCATACAATGGTTGCCGCGCGTCCAACGGAAGAGAGAGAAAACCGCTCACATTGGACGGATAAACATCATGTTACTTATCCACCCGATATGGAAGATACCGTAGGATTTGGAGGCTCCATATCAACGGCGGAGACACATTTTGATGGATGACTAGATTTGACGAGGTTAATAGGCAGAGTTGTATAGGATTTGAAGTTCGATGTGAACGATGCATTGGTAGAAGGTCGTTTTTCATGGGCATTCTTGGAGTTAATGGAATAAACGGTCGTTTCGAATATGTCCAAGAGAACTGACACTCATCCGTTATGAAATAGGTGGCCACCTCCCTGTGAGACATTATACAGTGGCTGAATTATGCAGGACAGAGGGATTCAAATGGATAGAGGCAGGGGAACCAGAAAGTCGGGAAGCAGAAATGAACAGTCAGGAAGTAGATTGGCTTTAAAGCCACAAGCTGACAGAGAGAGAAACAAGCAGTAAGTTAGAAGTAGAGAAGCTAAGAATGGAAAGCAGAGACGAGAAGATGAGCTGACCTGCAGAAGTAAAGGCAGCATTGAGCCAGAGTCAAGATAGAGATAGAGGGAGTCAGAGAGTTTGTGTGCTCCAGAGAAGGCTTGAGAGGTTCAAGTGTACTCCTCTGAGATGCCTGTCATATATGAGTCTCAGTTTGGGCTCATACTACTGTGACTAGTAGAGTTCGAGGGTTAGTAAGGAGAGTCTGTGTACTCCAGAGACTTGGGGGATCCAGATACAATCTTACTGATTTATATATGTTTTATGAGACTCAAATTGAGCTCACTATTGTAAAAACTTTGCTTGAAAACATAATAGAGAGGCCACCACTGAAGGTTGGACCAGGAGACATAGCCTAGGAGTATTGGGTGAACTCCTTATTAAACTTGCTGTGTTTATATGTTTGCCTATTGTTGGTACCATTCTATGACCCCTTTTTCCCTCCCAAAACATGACAATTACCTACCTCTTTTCATCATTTATCCCTCAGATGCCTTGGAAATTGATTAATTAATAGTCTTATAGTTATTGAATTGCATTTAAACTGATTTAAGGGTTTTGTGTTAATAAATTAGGAGTTTTTGGGCAAAATGACTACAGGAAGTCCCAACATCCTGTAAATGGCTTATTTTTTGACATGTGGCATGACAACCAGGCCAGAGCAAAGGATATGGGTAAAAAGCAGAATGTCCAAGCATGGACGAGCACCTATCCCCCAGCGGAAACAACCCTCCTACATGTGCGGTCAACGACTGGTCAACTATGGCATGTTGGCGACAAAGGCAGCAACAACACACAGTCACAATCCAAATCGATTTTTAGTTGTTTCCTTTTTTTTATATGTGTAAGCTAGGATAGAAACATTTTGTGTTTTGATAAAAGCGGCAACAGCCGCTCATGAATGTACATCCATTTTCAAGGGATGTGAACCATATGTAAATATAAGTTCTGAACCCGGTTGTATGTTCGGTTACGTTTTTGCTTGTTGCTTCATGAACAGAGCTTCGAATTAATACAAATAGACTTGCATTATAATCACAGTGCGTTGTTTTGATTTGGTGATCGTGGGATAACAAGCTCAGTATACCAAGAACGCGGACGGGCCCTGTGTACATGGTATACTGTTGTCATTTTAATTGCGTTTACAATGTCATTTTAATTGCGTTTACAGTCAGAGTATTTGATTGGTATTTGGTATTGATATATATGCGCAGTGATCAAATCGATGTTTATATTTATGTATTTATGAATGCGCTGTTTATATGTTTATGCATGCGCTTGGATAGACTATCATTTGGATCGTGAATCATATCCTGTAAGGGATTCGATCCAGGGTTACCTTGTAAAGCACTGTCATGAACGTTTTGCTTACGATTTTCACTTTGCATGATTGTTAATGAATGTTCATGAATGTTGAGTATCACTGAACAAAGGTTTTTATGTTTGATGTCTCTGTAAGGAGACCAAAATCTTTAATTACAGTGATACACAGCGTTTTACGAACTGAATCTTAGTTGATAGATACATGGTTTGATACTTAGTTGATATTTAGTTGATCGTTTGATATTGAATCAAATCATAGCATTGTAATTAGGAAGAGTAGGCTTAGATTAGATCCTTTATGTCTATATATTTTAGGCACACGCCTCTAAGTCTACGCACCTTGGTCGATAATAAATATAGCCCAGTCTAGCACCCTAGATAGGACACTACACCTGTTATGTTTTCTTTAATTGCTTCATTGCCTATGTATTTCGCAATCTTATCAATCTGTTGCATAAAACAACATAGGCACATCCATGCACATGAGTCTGTAATACCTCAATTGTTTGTCTTAGATCAATTTAAGATCAAGGGGTAGCCCAACTGCCGTTGAATAGAACACCATTTCTATCTATGAAGTGGTTGGATTCATTTTGAATATTGCCTCTTGTAAATTCCCAAGTTATTAGAGCTTCAAAGACCATTATCACTTCCAAAACATTGAAATTTTGGGACATTTGAGCATCTGTGAGCATGAAAATGATTAAATTGACTACAAGAAGCACAACAAAAACATATTCATGAACAAGATACTTCTGCCTTAGCCCATGTATAAAATCTCCCATCACCATCATAGGTATATTCTAAAGTTCTTTGAAGGGTTGTACATTTAACGAAGCTTAAGCGTTGGGATGACTCTGAATGAACTGCCTCGGTGGTTTACGGAGAGATTTTAGAGCCTCAGTGGTTTAGAAAGTGATTTTAGAGCCTCAGTGGTTTACAGAGTGCTTTTATATTGTTCCAAATGTTATATTAAATATTGTACAAAGTGTGCGAAAGGAGAAACTATGGGAGATCTTTTGGTAATATCTATAGGAAGAGAATAGTTGAGACAAATCTTGTAGGGTGTTGTCTACAACATTTTAAAAGAAATATTCAAACATCCATCCAAAGTGTGGCAAGCAGGTTCGAATGTCTGTGACCTGTGCGTTGACACATATTCCTATGCGTTGGTGTTTCATTCATATAGTTGAACAATCATTCATTGTTATATGCTAGTGTTGTCATATGCTTTGAAGATTGTATTGGTATATGATTCGATTGGACTAGATAATGAGTTGAATTTCATAGCATATCAAGATTCATTGAAGAGTGTGTAGAGAAACCTTTCAAAGAAAAGGTTGTAAGCTGCAACTACTTTAAAAAAAAGAGAGGGTTTTGTGCAATTTCTAGCTTAAGATATTATTTATAAGGTTGGAGAAAATGGCTAACCTTGATGATGCATTAGAGTTTCTAAATACTCTAATTTATTCCACTATTGATGAGTGGGCCAAATCACTAGGGACACTCTCTCCTATAGTCAAACTTCTTTACAAAATGCAAAAGGAAACATTGAATTTTTGTAGCTTGAATCTCAGCTACAAAAAGCATAATTACAACAATGGAGTCATCATTTTAAATGTGTTTCTATTCAGAAAATTGAGACAGACTCCCATCAGCTGCCAAAAATTAATCATTTCAATGAGATTAATATAAATTCAGATGCAATACCCATCTCAAGAGCATAGTTGAATGTATAAGTAGAGATGCAACATATGCTTCCCAAACCAATCATCAGACCTTGAGAAGAGCTTGTCCATAACAACCACATAAAAGGTCTTGGATATAATAAGGAGGTTTCCTTTCACATTCCATATCACTCAAAGCCCATCCAGTTTCAGAGTGTTGGATTCCTTCATGATAGTTCACCTTCACATGTTTCAGATTATGCTCCTCCACATTCACAACCAAAAGTTGTTAAATTCCAACACTATGATTGAGTTGGCCATATGAAAGATCATTATTTTGATCTTCATCTGTGCAAGCATTATGATCAGTGTACTCATTCTTCACACATATGCTTTAGAAACAAGCTTCTTGCAAGAACAAAAATTCATCTTGGATGGATCGCTTCTTAGCAATGGGCTTCAACAACCAAGAAGATATTTCGCTCATACAACAAGATTTGTTCTCGAGTATTGAAAAGTATTGCAGTTGAGTTTTTTCCTTCTTCTCAACTTGTATCTAACAGGGGGGAAATGATGGTCATATACAAGCTTCAAGGCCACATCAAGTGAGCTTGAGCCACAACCTACCATACCAGATTCAAAGTTGTAGCTAGAGACATAAATGCCCTTGAGCATGCCATTGGTTGGTGGTCAGCCTTAAACCATCTATGCGGGGTTAAGAATTCCCTTCAAAGAATTGGGGACACTTATTCTAGTAGAGGACTTCATCTTCTTTCCAGTTTTGGAAGAGTTCCAGGAATTGCATTAAGAATTCCAGAATTGTTGGTCATCCTTAAACCATAACAGGTAGATACCTCCCTTTTCAGGTTGAGGTTCTCCCTTTTTATGCAGGGCGAGACCTCCCTTTCAAGGTTGAAGGTTTCCCTCTTCAAAACACGAGGAGTACTTCCTCTAGTAGAAGACCTCAGCTTCATTCTAGATTTGGAAGAGTTCTGGGAACTACATTAAGCATTCCAGTGTTGGTGGTCATCCTTAAACCACCCCCTTTATACCAACATTTTAGAGAGCACATTCAGTCTAGTGTTTCTATGAATTTTTGCACATTTTGTATTACAACTCTCTTCTTGGACTCATACATACCCCTTCGGATTAAGGGGGGGAATGTTGGACACCTAATCCTCTATGGGTTGGTGTGGAATGTGAACAGCCACCGGAGACCAAGAGACCTTGGAATATGGAATCCAACGGCCACTCCAATATACTATAAATGTATATCATGTCAATAATATGTGCAACTCAATGTTTATCATTCATATTCTGCCTCCTCCATGTATGTGTTTAACAATAAAGGGATGATTGTGAAAGGTCAATGGTTAAGATTTGGTTGTTCCTATAGGATATGCTTGAGTCGCCCAACTCTTTTGAGATCCTTAGCATGTGATTACATTGTTGACAACTTATAATCTCTCTACCCACATTAACAAAAGTAGACTAGTGACCAAATCTTAGGGAATCTACCTAAGGTGATGATCATGGGATTTGATTGTACCTATAAGTGATTTTTAATGGTTGTTGGGAAATGTAATTAGCCACTCTAAAATGTGCCCCAATATCCCTCATTATAATCCTCCTTTCAAGCTTCACTAATTTGTATTATTGGATTGGTTCCCCTCTATTGAAACTTTTGGAAGTTCCATTTACAATTTTAGAGTAAGGACACTAGGTATTTTTCCATCATGCTCATGTTTTCAAATCCTTGGTATTAGTGACAAATTATAAATAGTATACTATTATGTTTCTTTTTTTCAGGTAATTATTTCCTTTGAGTAGTCTATATTTATGAACATATATTGTAGTCCCCATGACTCTTCACAAATATACCTCAAGTCAAACATGATCAGCTATCCACTAGGACCTTTCCATTCTCAATGCTTACAAGGTTTCCCACCATTACTGGGAGTTGTTTCTGGTCTTGCCAGGTCACTTTCCATATCTCCCCATACTCACCTCTTAGTGCTTATGTTTTAGGATTAATTGTACATGGATAATGCTTATTAGTTAGTCCTATTACGATTACTCGATAGAGTTCCCAATCAAATCCAATTACTGGGAATATCCTAATTCCTAACCCTCAGCCAAATCCCAACCGATAGCTAAATTTCATCGAGAATGCCAATATGTTGTTTTTAGCATCCCTTAATCTACCCAATTTGAAAATTTTGACCAATGATCCCATGTTACACAATGTTTCTTATCATGACTTAAGTTCAAATATTCCAATATTTGAATTTAAACTTGATGAATATCTTGGAAACCATGTCATGTATTTCCATTTACATTGTTCATAAAAAAATATTTAAAATATTTCATTTGATTAAGACTTTTTTAGTTAATCTTGACCATATTAGCAATCAAATAGAACTTTGATGAGACATCAAATACCCATTCCACATTCACATCACTTGCAAATCTTACCTTTAGGTATTTCCAACTCCTAGTGTGTCATGTCTTGGGACTTGAGATCCTTTCAAATTTTGGAAAATCCACATCCATACACATTGTAGACCATATCCACTATTGGTGAGGATAACACAGTATGTGTAAAATCCAAGTCCACAATAAACTACTCCTAAACTATTTTATAAAATATTTATTTTCTTTGATTCCCAAAGATGTGGCTACCACTATGCTGCAGACAGAAAAGGAAGCAATCTCTAAGGCACAATAATTCGATCTAATATATTCCCATTTATTATATGTATCCATAGTTTTACTTCTTGCTACTCATCCTCAATATTTTGAGTAAAAAAAACTAGGGACCTCTCATATAGTCAATGGCTTGAACATATCTCTAAAACCAGCTTAATATAGCTAGTGCCCCTCCAACTTTATATGGTACCAATCCTTATGTTAATCATTATGGACCTCCCCCTTCCTCTTATTGTAAAAATCCTATTCCCTTTTGTACCTTATTGAGGGTTTATGGTACTAAACATTTCCTTCATCAATACCATTACTAACTCTGATACCACACTGTAACACCCACACCACACCCGACCTCAGGGGTTTCCATGAGGTGGGGTTATAAATTTTTCATTTTTCTTACTTATCCCAAACCTCATTTTTTATTACACCATCACCTTCAACTCGTCAAGATATATTTACTGATATAAATTCTATCAAAAATCAAGCTTGGATCACCAAGTTATGGCCATTTGAAGATTTCATACTTGGTGTCATGTCATATTTACTCTATAGCTAACATGTGGCAAACACCCAAGGTCCATGTGTTATCCTAGGATTGGTGTTAGGTTGGAACCATGGCCACTTGGACCTACCATGTCATATGTTGGCCTTAATTAAATTACTTCACACTTAATTATAATATTGGGTTCTTAAATTTTGACCTTTAAAAAATTATATTTATATTTTTATAGTAATCTTCCATATATTATAAATACATATATGCATCAATTTATTATTATATTATAAACCATGTGACAATTAAACTTATGTGGGAACAAAACCCCCATGCTATATTCGAAAGTGTTTATGATTTCATTAGTCATTGGCGAAATCCAAAATTTTCTGACTATAAAACCCAAAACATTTCCCTAATTCATTGGTCATTAGTGATAAATTTGAAAAACTTATTAAAGTTCTACAAATCAATCTAGGAAAAAATTTCAACAAACTTGAGAGGAATTAAATTCCATGGAAAAAATTATCTAAATCCCATGAAACCAATATTCTACATTAGAGCTCTATAGTTTTAGTGGTGGATAAAATATTTATCCAAAGT
This sequence comes from Pinus taeda, assembly GCA_000404065.3. Lineage (NCBI taxonomy): Eukaryota > Viridiplantae > Streptophyta > Pinopsida > Pinales > Pinaceae > Pinus > Pinus taeda. The sequence continues at coordinate 61,325 of APFE030541275.1, read as the reverse complement.
GCACAAACTCCATTATTTGCTAACCCTTGCATGTACATTTACATACTGATAAATCATATATATATTATATATATTATATACATATACATATACATATACATATACATATACATATACATATACATATACATATGAAGTGAATATAAGAATTTTCTCTTCTAGAAACACATTATTACAAGAATTTATCATGCTTAAGTTAGTAAATAAATTTTTTACCAATCATTATTATAACCCCACAAATTATGTAATACTTTTTTTGGATGCATATATATGAATATTACATAATTGTAGTCCCACTTGGGCATTAATTCCAGATGAAACACACAAATTCATGGAAAAGAAAAGTCAAGAATTGATATTTGTTAGAAATTATGAGGACATGAAGACCTATAGGCTCTTTGACCCTTCCTCTAAGGAAGAGTGTTGTTTTGAAGAGATTTCATTTTGATGAGACCAGTGATCTAGGATCATTTAATCCTTATTCCTCAACTTCTATTGTTGATAATGGTTCTAAGAATTGTGATGGTTTCGTAGATCTACAAGATGAAGAAATGTTTGCTAAATGTCCTCGGCAAGAAGAAAATAACCACTATTACTATCCAAAATTTAAGTTTCAAATCAGGAACAATGTGTTCAATACCAAACATTGAGGAGGAGCCTTCATAATAGAAAGTAACATGATAGATATCGCTGCGAGGCAATTGATTTGAATTATCTTTCCTCAAATCAATCACAATCAAGAGGAATCTCTCTTTTGATTCATTCCATTTCAGAAGATTCACAACAATTTTTTGATGCTATTGGAATACCTAAGTGGGAAGCTACCAGGATAGAAAAGTATTCTTCTTTGATGAAGAAACATACTTGGGATATTTCTCCTCTTCTAAAGGCATGTCATGTAGAAATTTCACCGTAGATCACCTGATAATGCAATATACTAAAGCAAAATACTTGATCTACTTCTACTATCAAACTTTGCAGAAGCTTAATCAATTTGAGTAAGATCAATCGGAACACATATAACAGAGAAGAAGAAATCATACACATGAAACACAGAAGAATGCTCTGGGGAAGGCCTCAGCTAAAAACCTCGATATCTGTATTATCATACAAGTGGAAATATCTCAGGATTACACAAACCTTTAGCTCACAAGCTATCCAACTCTCAGTATAATCCCTCACTACTGCTCATAGACAGAATAGAAAACACATATACTTTTCTTTGGTCTACCAAGCCTCCTATTTCCTTGTGTAGTTTCTCATGGGTCCTCCAGCTGCAACCTGTGTGATTCTCACCTCACACATAGCTCTGACCTCTGAAATAACTGCGTAATCATGAACCTTCTGCATGGATGAGTTTCCTATATAGAAAAATTCCTCCAACTGATAGTACAATGTCCCTATCTTTAATCTCAACTGGGTCTTTCTCTGAACTGACATGCATGACTTATTTATGAGAGAATATTCAGTTATCTGGAGAGCACTAGTTGCATGCATGCATGCATTAACTGACTGAACTCACAATTAGTTCCTCCAATTGTTTGGAACTAATTTAACTGGACTTAACTATGTTAACTGAGCTAACTAATTACAACTCAAATACAACTCATCCTTATCTCCTTGATTAAGGGATAACTTCCTCAATCAAAGGGATAATTGTTGCATGTCTTCACATAGACTTCATGTTTGATTTTCTCCAACTAATTAACTCAAGATGAATTAATTAATTATTTTTCAAACAGCGAGTGAGACCAAATTCGAATTTTAATTCTCAATTTTAATTCAGGGACTAACTAAAATTGGAATCTATCATGAAATTCTATTTTTAAAATTTCTATTTTTTGCTATTTCCAACAGAGTTGGAGTATATCCTGAAATGCTATTTATAGCAATGCTATTTTTAGCATTTCTTATTGCCATTTTCAACATGTTAGTCTATTGTAAGTGGGTCTCTAGAATGAAATATGTTGTAGATGAATTTGTTTACAAACATAAGGCACTCCTTGTGGCCAATTGATTTTCATAGGTTAAAGGAATTAATTATTTCAAGGATTTTTCCCTTGTTGCCAAGATGGATTCTATACATTTTTTGCTTTCTCTAGCTGCCTCCTAAGGCTTGTAAGTTTATTAGATGGATATAAAAAGTTCTCTTTTGCATGGAAATGTACTTGAAGATATTTACATAGAGAAACCTCTTGGTTTTTTGCAGGATCCTTCACATCTTTATAGGCTTCAACGTTCCTTGTATGGTATCAAACAAGCTCCCAAAGCTTGGTATGAGAAGATAGATAGTTTTTTAATTACTTTCGGGTTTAATTTTTATGATTATGATCCTACAATTTACACTCAAATATATGATTTTAGTTCTAAATGTGGATGATTTTATCATCACAAGGAGTTCATCATCTATGATTCAGAATATTAAGGAAGCATTGATGGGACAATAATCTATGACAAACCTTGGTCTGCTACATTACATTTTTGAACTATAGGTTCATTCACAAGTGATCACCATCTTCTAGAAAAAATATGCCCTTGATTTACTTCAACACTTTAGCATGGATAGTTTGAAGCCTGTGTTTGCTCCCTTTCAGTGACATATTACTCTTACCACTAGTCGCACCTCACCATAGGTGGATCCTACGTTGTATCAAAAACTGGTTGGCAGTTTGCTCGATTTGACTCACACCCTACATGAAATTGCTTATGCAGTAGGGTTGGTTCCTCGATTCTCCCAGGAACCTCATCAAGGTCACTAGAAAGCAACAAAGTGTATTTTTCAGATATATTTAGGGCACTTTGAATTTTGGCTTTCAATATATTGTTGATACTCTTGAGCTTGCGGGTTTCATAAATTCTAACTTGACTAGATCAATTAATGATTGGAGTTCCACCTTTATTTTTTTTATGTCTTGATTTTGCTTCCATTGCTTGGTATTACAAAAAAAATCAGTGATTGCGTTATCTATGGTGGAAGTTGATTATCAAGCTACAGTTCTCGCTAGTCAAGGAATTCTTTAGTTGTACAATTATTGATTGAGATTGGAATTTGATAGGATAAACCTACTATTATGTGGTGTGATAATAAGAGTGTAATACATATTTCTATAAATATTGTGGAGCATCAAAGAATCAAATATATTTAGATCCATATGCACTTAATTCACCAACTTATCCAAGATAACATTCTTAGCATAGAAAATGTACGTATTGAAGAGAAAGTAGCAAATATTTTCACAAATACCTTGGCATCACCAAGGTTTCTTCAATTACGACTAATGCATGGAGTGAAGGAAGTTTTCCTTGGGGGACCAAGTTGAGTCCTCCTTCCTTCACCTCCTAATTTCTCTCTTTCTTTCTTTGCTTTTTTTATGTACTCTCTTTTGGGGGAGAGGGGATAGTTTTTTATTATGGGTTTTATCCTTTTCTTGGTTTATGATAGGTTGTACATGGGTACCTAAGTATGGCTTATTATTAGGACCATTATTTATTTCCTCCCTACGTTTCACTTATTGGGGTTTGTTAGAGTTCCAATGAATAAGCTTTAGAACTTGTAATCTTATAGAGAATTCTTTTCTACTATGTTGTAAGAATTATCTTCTAGCTATCCAAGAGGCTTCCATTGCACTTTCAAATTAGATTGTTGTAAAAATATTTTCACACAAGAAATGAAGTGATCTTCAATTTTTATCTCTTTTTAAAAGTTCTTTTAGGTTTTGCAATCTATTCCTTGGTTGTTTATACACTCCTACACAATATTGTGCACGTCCCTAGGTAGTGCTCCTTGTTTTACTACATGGTATCATAGTGTTCTTTTTCTTTTTCTTATCCTATAGTGTTTTGTGTATGAAGTTCAAGCTTGTGTATGATACTAGTTGGTGCTCCTTTTCTTACTACATGGTCTCAGAGAGTGGGACATAGAGCTTTCTCCTTCACTTAGGTTTTTTCAATTAATTATTACCTTGAACAATATTATAGCCTTGACCCTGTGTTTTCCATCCTCAATCCAACTCCCCTTGTAATGTTCCTCATTAATATTGTTGAGTTTTTGGTACTTTTCTAGATGGATAGTGTCACGGTGCCATGGTCATCACTTTAATGTGGAATTCGCAGGGGCTCCAACTTTAGGGTTGTTGTTTGCTTTTTTTCCCTTATTTTTTCTTGAGGGTGCATCTATTTTTTTATGGGCCTCTCACACCATTGTATTTCCCTTAATTGTTGTTCCCTCTCTTGCAAATAAAGTTATTCAACTTTTGTTCCCTAAGAATGCCATCTGTGACAATAATGGCTTCACTAAGTGTTCCCTTTGTGGGGCAAAATTTTGGCTTCAATGGCTTCAATTGCATTGGCAAGAATGGGTTTTCTTATTTTTCTTTGAAGTTTGTTTTTTCTAAGGAGATTGAAGTTTAAAAACTAATTGATCTTGTTGCATAAAGTGGTTCCTAAGTCATATTTTTTCACTAGGATACCACAAATTGGATTAAATGGGTTAATGAGGGATTCAACCCTTCATTAGAGAAATTTTGAGGTCGAAAATGAGCCTCAAAACAAAAATGTACAACTAAAATAAAATTTATAAGTACCAATAGGATTCAAGATGATGATGTTAACCATGGGGGATGATTCACCATTTTTGGAGTAAAATATATATATAAAAAAAAACTAATTTTTAAACTTGTATTTTCAACTTCTCCCCGTATGGGTTTACTCAAAGTTCAAGTGGGAGCACTGTTGGATACATAATTTAATTCCTTATCCAAGTATTACCCATGTTGGATAATTTCGATGGACCCCGCTACACAAAAAATGAGAAATACATGAAGAAACATGATTTCTCCTACTCGAGTAAACTTGTAGGGAGATAAGTTGAAAAATTAGTTTTTTTTTTTCTTCCTCCAAATTTTGATGATGTAATGAAATATTATTTTATTTTTTCCACTATTATTTTATAATATTCCTTAGGATGCCCATTTTAGACCTCAAAATTTCTCTAATGGACCGTTTGTTTTATGACCACTATTGTTGCTAAAGGAGATCAATATTATCATCCCTTTGAGTTTAGAGAAGGTGTCACAAAAGTATGTAGACAAGTACCTTGAATTGGTTGCTAATTTTTCCATTTTATTTTTTGTATTTAGTCATGCATGGTAATTTGAACTTCTTATGTGGATCTTTGATATGTGGATTTTTTATGACATTGTAATTCAAAGTTATTTTGTGATCTTTAGAGTTTGGTAATATTTCTTTTTTTGAGTTTTTAATCTTTCTAGGTTTTATTGTAATTTTATTGGTTGGTGGTCTTTGCTTCTTTTTGAAGTCTTTGTTTTGGTTCTTAATCAATTCCAATCTTTCGTGGAACATTTATGTGGTAGTTGTCAATGCTTGTTATCCTTATGTCTCTATAGCCAATCCTCTTTTCTTTCAAAATTCAACTATGTTCTTTGAGGTTATTTGACCCTTTTCTTCAAAGTTTTGGCCATACATTTTAATTGGATCTTTCGGCCTCCATAGGCCTCATGTTGTTACCTTTCGATACATTTTTAAGGATCGTCTTTAGTTTTACCTCCAAGGTGTTTCAACATTGGTGTTGTGTTTTAGAATTGATGTTGCTCCCTTTTAGGATCTCTGATGTCCTTTTCCTTGCCAAAAATCATCCTTTGAACATTTTGTACATGGTATCTATCATGACCTTGTGTCGGGACCCATTTTAGAAAATTATGCTTTTGGTGTGGAGCCTGATTATCTTCTGTATTCAAAGGTATTGCCACATTAGACCACAGTTCAAAATGGGGCGGCAACACCGCCCGAAAAATATTCGCTGCAGGGTCCAAGGGGGTGGTGGGCTGTGACCTTTGGGGAGCCCCCATGGTAGGGGTTTTGGGGGGCAGCGCCCTTAAGCTAAGATAGATGTAAAATTTCTTGTAAAGTGTGTAATTTTAGTCCATCTGGGCTATTAGGCGGAATCTGATGATGAAGTTATGTTTATTTGGGTTTTTTACCTAGAAGCAACCCCTACTATTATGAGGGAATTGTATTTGGTCTATGTATATCTATTTGAGTGAGAAAGAGCGGGAGATTGCTAGCGAAGAGGGTGCTAGGCGATCTATTGTAGGTTGTATCTCTTCAGTTTGCTGGATATTATAAAAGGAAGGACTGGTTTTTCTTCGTGACGTAGCCAAACTGGTGAACCACATAATCGTGTCTCTCTTTTTTCTGCTTTTTCTGTGTTTATATTTCTGCTTTATTTTTATGTTTCCTTGCTCACGTAATAATAATTTCTAAATTCCTTGCCAAAAATCATCCTTTGAACATTTTGTACATGGTATCTATCATGACCTTGTGTCGGGACCCATTTTAGAAAATAATCCTTTTTTGTGCTTAACTAAATTTCCCTTAATTTTTTACTTTCATAAATTGGTAGGTGTTAAAATACATGATTTAAGTTCATTTAGATAAGATATTAATGTTGAGTCACTATATCTACCAGTCACCTTATTACAAAGTCAAATAGCCATCTTTAATATTGGGCTTCTCCCAATTTAATATATATACAAGTGTTGTAGTTGTAATTACACCGAACATGTACCCTCTATGGAGTTGGCTAGGAAAACATTGCCCATTCCATCCAATCTAAGCGCCCCATTTTTGACCTCCTTCGTCCACTAAAAATCTAAAATGTGGAAAAGGTTTTGCATGGGTTTCACATGAGCCATTTTTTTTATGACACAACTCGATGTAGTATTTACCACATACTTCTTATTGGACCTTTATAACACAACTCAATGAAATATTTACAACAAACTGCTTATTGGAGCTTTATAATAAAACTCATTTCACTATATACAATACGCGTATGCATAAACATGAACCAAAACACAAATCAAACTCATCTATTCAAAAAACAAATAAAGAAGGATACATATCCTGCATCTAATAAACTATCTCCCATGTAGATTCATCAGTCCCAAAGTTCTTCCACTGCACTTTAACTTGCTTGATTACTCAGTTTCGGAGCATGAGTGTTTTCTGCTGCAAAATGCACTAAGTTTCTAGTTGGAATTCTCCCTCTGGTTCCACATGCAATACAAACCAATCAATCACATGATAAACATCCTATACATATCTCTTAAGCAATGAAATAGGGAAAACATCATGGACTTTAATTGTTGGTGGAATTTCAATTAGGTAGGTCACTTGTCGAATCCTCTCAAGGATCACAAAAGTCCCACAACACCGATTTTCCAACTTGGAACATGACCTTATCCTCAAGGAGCTCCTCGTGGGTTTGATGTGCAAGTACACATGCTCCCCAACTTAAAACTCCTTGAATGGTCTATGCTAATCTGCATAACTCTTCTACATATCCTATGTTTCCTTTAAATTCCTTCTAATAACCTACATCTCCTATTCCATATCATCTAACATATTCGGTCCAATCAGAACCTTGTTCACTAGATCACTTTAGTTGATAAGAGTATTACAACTTTTCCCATAAAGAGCATCAAATGGACTCATCCTCAAGGATTCCTAATAACTATTATTATATGCAAAATCCACTAGTGGAAGATACTCCTCCCACTTATGTTGTTGATGCATAACATACATCCTCATCATGCCCTCAAGAATATTGTTAACCCTCTTTGTTTGCCCATCTGTCTACGGATGATAAGTTGTAATGAAGGCCAACTCTATCCTGAAATCTGCAAATAACCCATTCCAAAACCTAGAAGTGAACTCAACATCTCTGTCTGGTATGATCTTCTTGGGAACACCGTGTAATCTCATTATCTCCTCGATGAGGATATGAGCTACCTCGATAGCTCAATTATTATATTTCATTGTAATGAAGTGAGTTACCTTACTCAACTTTTTAACCACAACCATGATGGAATCATGTTGTCTCAATTTCCTCAGCAAACCTGTAATGAAATCCATGGAAATTACCTCCCATTTCCATTCTAGAATTCGAATAGGTTGTAATAAACCAACTAGGTGTTGACACTTAACTTTCACCCGCTGATAATCTAGGCATATCGCAACAAACACAACCATTTCTTTCTTCAAGTTAGGCCAATGATAGAACTTCTTAACTCCTATCAGAGTCTTCTGATATCCTGAGTGACCTAAATACAGCTTGACATAAAAATCTCTCAAGATAACCTTCTTAAGCTCATTGTTGTTTGACACATACGTCCTATTCTTGAATCCCACCAAGTCATCTATCATGAGGTGATACTCCTCATCCCTATCACCTTCATCCTATTGTTGCAACTTGCGCCTCAGTCATTGATACCTGTCATCATTTTGTCCTGCCTACAAGATACGCTCCTGCAAATGTGCCCCATAAGAACTCACTACTGCAGTGTGATTCACATACACTCTCCTATTGAGAGCATCTTCAACACTAATCTCCTTACCTATAATGTATCTAATCTCAAAGTCAAACTCCATGAGGGTAGCAAACCATCTAGCTTGCTTGGAATTCATATTAGTTTGGTCAAACAAGTACCTTAGCCCACTATGATCACTCAGCAAAATGAACTTTCTGCCAAGAAGATAATGTCTCCACATTTCCAATGCATGAATGATAGATGCCAAGTCAAGATCATGAGTCACATAGTTTTGCACATGCTCATTTAAATTCCTTGACTCATATCATATCACATGTCCTTCATGCAACATGACTCCACCAAGTCCTCTCTTGCAAGCATATGTACATACCAAAATATAATTATTATGGTATGCAATCTTCAAAGCCAGAGCATTTGTAAGAAAATTCTTCAACTGCTCAAACTAGAGGCACACTCCTCAGTCCATTCAAACTTATTTACTTTTCACTACAAATATGTAAGAGGATAGGAAATTCGTGAGAATTTCCTGATGAAACTCCTATAATAACTTGTCAGTCCCATGAATGATCAAACCTCATCCACATTTCTAGGTTTTGGCCACTCCATGATAGCTCTAATATTTTATAGGTCCACTACTATACCTTCCTTGGAAATAACATGCGCCAAGTAATGAACTTCAGTATGAAATAAAATGCACTTGCTAAGATTGGAATAGAACTGATGTTCTCTCAACAATATCAATATTGTTGCCAGGTGCTCTGCATTCTCTTCCTCATTCTTAGAATATATAAATATATTATCAATGAACAATATCACAAACTTGTCTAGATAAGGATGAAACACATTGTTCATCAAACACATGAAAGTAGGTGGAGCATTAGTAAAACCAAAAGGAACCACCATAAACTCATAATACCCATACATGGTACGAAATGTGGTATTGTAAATATCTTCCTTTTTGATGTGCAATCGATGATATCCTAATCTTAGATCAATCTTCAAAAACAATGTTGCTCTCTTCAACTGATCAAGTAAATGTCAAACCACAACAAAGGATCTACCTATTCTTTCTAGTCACCTTTTTCAACTGCTTATAATCAATGCACAACCTAAGAGTACCATCCTTCTTCTTCACAAACAACACTGGTGCACCCCAAGGCAATACACTTGGCCTAATGTAACCCTTATCAAGAATTTCCTTAAGTTGCAGCTTCAATTCCACCATCAGCGGAGTGCTCATCCTGTAAGGTGCCTTAGATGTTACTCTTGGTACCAACTCAATAGATAAATCCACTTACTTATGAGGTTGTAACTCTGAAATATCTACTCAAAACACATCCCAAAATTGTGACAAAACAAGATACCTCTTAAAGATTTCATCATCCTCAACATCCTTCCCTTTGTCACTAGAAATATGGACTGCAAATAATACACATCCTTTCTTGCAACTGCACTTTTCATGAATAGTTGTAACTATTCTCACTGATATAGGCTTCTTATTTCCCTGCAAGATTCTTCTTTCCCCATCATCATCCAGACAATCAATAGTATTGTCATAGTAGTCCACTTTAGTCAAATGAATGTACAACCAATCCATGCCCAAAAGCATGTTGTATGAACCCAAAGGGAGAAAATTTAGATGTGTTGATGCAGACATAACATTCAAATCAAATGCATAAGATCGCACCTAATGATGAACTCTTCTCTTGTTCCCTGTAGCCAACTACACCAACCAATATTCTACATTCACTTATCCACTAGGTAGGAACTGATATAACTATAATTAGATACAAGATTAATCAAAATATAAATAACTTGATTACTGTTGGGTGTGGAGCCCGATTATCTTTTGTATTCAAAGGTTTCAGCCATATGTATACCCCAGGAAGACTGTACACCCCTCCACGCGGGGGGGACTTGTCCCCCCCGTGGGGGTCCAGGGGGGTTCGGGGGTAACGCCCCCGAAGCAAAAAATAGATGTAAAATTGCCTTGTAAAAGTCTAGTAATTTCTAGTCAATCTGGGCCGTTCATTAGGTAGATGATATGACGGTAGAAGTTATGTTTAATTTAGGGTTTTTTTCCCTAGAAGGAAACCCCTCACTATATATGAGGGAATTGCATTACGTCTATGCATATCTGTATTCTGAGCGAGGAAGAGAGAGGAGATTGAGAGCAAAGAGGGTGTTACAACGGATTTGTTGTAGGTTGTATCTCTTCAGTTTGCTGGATAATATAAAAGGAAGGATTGGTTGTTTCTTTGTGGACGTAGCCCAAA
>APFE030541275.1:0-26985 GCA_000404065.3 Pinus taeda | reverse complement strand
AAGGAGGAAAGGTTGGTACATTGTATTTATGCAATGGTATTTCTAATTCTGTTAATGCTTTAACCTCTACAGGAGAAGATACAACATTGTGGCATCATAGGCTTAGGCACATGAGTGAGAAGGGGATGAAAATTCTTCACTCAAGAAATTTTTTGTCAGGTTTGAAGCATGCTGATTTAAAATTCTATGAGAATTGTGTTTATGGAAAACAAAAGAGAGTCAAATTCCTTAGAGTTGGGAAAGAAAAGAAAAGTGAAAAATTAGAGCTTGTGCATACAAATGTATGGGGACCTGCTCAGGTATCATCTCTTGGTGGCTCTTGTTATTATGTTACTTTTATTGATGATGCAACTAGAAAAACCTGGATTTATTGTATTCGAAATAAATCTGGTGTATTTGATACTTTCAAGAAATGGAAAGCTTCGGTTGAAAATGAGACAGGGAAAAGGTTGAAGTGTCTTAGATCAGATAATGGAGGTGAATATTGCAGCAAAGAGTTTGATAGGTATTGTTCAGAGAATGGAATTCGCAGAGAGAAGACAGTTCTAAAAACACCACAAGAAGATGGTGTGTTAGAAAGGATGAATAGGACAATCATGGAGCGTGCAAGGTGCATGAGAGTGCATGCAGGATTGCCTTTACAATTTTGGGCAGATGCTGTAGATACTTCTGTATATCTAATAAAAAGAGGGCCTTCAAGTTCTTTGGATGGTGGTATTCCAGAGGAGGCATGGACAGGTAAAATGGTAAACTACTCATTTTTAAAGACTTTTGGTTGTGAAGCCTTTGTCCACATTAACAAAGAAAATAGAACAAAGCTTGAGGCAAAATCAAAGAAATGTACCTTTATTGGATATGGTGTTAATGATTTTGGTTATCGCTTATATGATTATGAAAATCACAAAATCATTAGAAGCAGATATGTAATATTCAATGAAAAGGTCTTGTATAAGAATCAGTTGCAAGAAAAGAAGCAGGAAAGAGAAAAAAAAGAATACACAGTGCTTGACGATATCACAGGAAAAGTCATGGTGCCTAAAAATCATAATGATCAACAGCCAGAACAACCACAACAACAACAAGAACTTCAAACACCTGAAAGTGGTGTTAGAAGATCTACTAGGATAAGTAGACCCCCTGAACGATGCTCTCCTTCATTATATTATGTATTGTTGACTGATTCTGGTGAACCAGAATATTACGAAGAAGCAGTGTAGGTAGAAACCATGAAGAAGTGGAGCAAGCCATGACGTTAGAGATCGACTCCTTAGCACATAACCAGACTTGGGACTTAGTCAGGTTAACTGCAGGTAAAACATCATTGCAGAATAAATGGGTTTGCAGGCTGAAGGAAGAAGATGGATGAAAACAGAGGTACAATGCTAGACTTGTGGTGAAGGGATTTGCACAGAAGAAAGGTATTGATTTTGATGAAATATTTTCTCTTGTTGTTAAAATGAGTTCAATCATAACTATTTTAAGTCTAGTAGCAACTGAAGGTTTGCATCTTGAGTAGTTAGATGTAAAGACAACCTTTCTCCATGGGAATTTGGAGGAAGAGATATATATGCAGTAGGCACAAGGATATGAGGTAAAAGGGAAGGATAAACTAGTGTGTAGGTTGAAGAAGAGCTTGTATGGCTTAAAACAGGCTCCAAGGTAGTGGTATCTAAAATTTGACAAGTTTATATCTGAACAAGGTTATACTAGATGTCACTCTGATCACTGTGTTTATCTCAAAAGGAAAAATGATGGAAGCTAAATTATATTGTTATTTTATGTAGATGACATGCTTGTTGCAGGTTCTAACATGCAAGAAATAAATGTGCTCAAAAGGAAATTGGCAAACTCATTTCAATGAAGGATTTGGGTGCTGCAAAACAAATCCTTGATATGAGAGTAACTAGAGATAGGAAGAATCGCAAATTAACACTGTCTCAAAGTGGGTACATAGAAAAAGTGTTGAAAAGGTTTAATATGCAGAATGGAAAACCAGTTAGTATACCTTTGGCTAGGCATTTCAAATTAAGTAAGGAGGCGTGTCCCAAGACTCAGGAAGAAATGGCTCATATGTATAAAGTTCCATATGCATTAGCAGTTCGAAGCTTAATGTATGCAATGGTCTGCACAAGGCCTGATATTGCACATGTAGTGGGAGTTGTAAGCAGGTACATGAACAATCCAGGAAAAGAACATTAGATGGCACTGAAGTGGATTCTCAGTTATTTGAGAGGTACCACAAACCAAGCATTATGCTTTGGTGGTTCAAACATTGCTCTATAGGGATATGTTGATGCAGATATGGCAGGTGACAGAGATAACATGAGGAGCACTATAGGATATGTATTTACTGTAGGTGGAACAACTGTCAGTTGGGCTTCAAAAATACAAACTATTGTTGCACTTTCAACAACAGAAGCATAGTATGTTGCTGCTACAGAGGCTAGTAAAGAAATGATTTTGTTACAAAGGTTTCTAGATGAATTAGGTAAGAAGCAGGAGTTGGGCAGGTTATACAGTGACAACCAGAGTACCATACATCTTACAAAGAACTTTGCATTTCATTCCAAGACTAAACATATACAACTCAAGTACCATTTCATACGGTCAGTATTGGAAGATGGACAGTTGAAGCTGGAAAAGATACACACTAGCCAGAATCCTGCAAATATGTTAACAAAAGTTGTAACCAGGGAGAAACTGAGAATCTACTTAGTTTCAATTGGTCTTCAAGTATGATGAAGAAGATGAGAAACATCCAGGTCCAAAGTGGAGTTATTGTCTAGCAAATGAAGCAGTGGTGGAGTTGCTATAATCAGTCTCCAAGTGGGACATTGTTAGGTGTGGAGCCTGATTATCTTCTGTATTCAAAGGTTTCAACCGGATGTATACCCCAAGAAGACTGTACACCCCTCCACGCAAGGGGGTGTGGGGGGAACTTCTCCCCCCCGCAAGGGTCAGGGGGCTAATCCCCCTCGGCGGGGGTTCAGGGGCAGCGCCCTCGAAGCTAAAAAAGATGTAAAATTGCCTTGTAAAAGTCTAGTAATTTCTAGCCAATCTAGGCTATTCATTAGGTAGATGATCTGACGGTAGAAGTTATGTTTAATTTAAGGTTTTTTTTCCCTAGAAGGCAATCCCTCACTATATATGAGGGAATTGTATTGCATCTATGCATATCTATATTCTGAGTGAGGAAGAGAGAGGAGATTGCGAGCAAAGAGGGTGTTACAACGGATCTGTTGTAGGTTGTATCTCCTTAGTTTGCTGGATAATATAAAATAAAGGACTAGTTGTTTCTCCGTGGACGTAGCCCAAAATGGGTGAACCACATATATCTGTGTCTCTCTTGTTTTATGTGTTTTTTGTGTTTATATTTCTGCAATATTTTATGTGTTCCATTGCTCCATAAAATATAATTTTCTAACAATTACAAATTTACCTTCCATCTCAATAAATGATGTATGTTTATCATCCTACCTATTATCCACTACTTCATAAACCCAAGGAATACTCTACCCAATGTCTCCTAAGCACTATAAATATAAGGTCTGACACCCTAATGTTGTGGAAACTCTCTCCTGCAGTGCTCTCCACCACAACTCCAACGCTGTAAAGGATTCCTGCCATCTCCCTTATTATGTGCCTCAGGCTAAAATCCATGTCATGTGTCAATTGCATTGAACTTCTTATAAGGTGCTATATTCTCCTTATCACCTACATCCTTAGGTCTTCCTCACTTCTTAATCCAATTTCCTTTAGTCTTATCATTACCTTTCCAATCTCGCTTAGGCTTAGACTTATGCTTAGACTCCTCATAACAATGTTTCAACTTCCCAATAACTTCCTCTAATGATCGAGGCTCATCATGTTCAATCTAATCCTTAAATGCTAAAGGTAATCCATTGATGAAACTTTTGACCTTTGTCTTCTCATCCTTAAGATATGGCACATACTTCAACAACTCTAGAAACTTCATGTTGTACTCTTCATCTATCATGGAACCCATCTTCAGCTCCTAGAAATCCTTATCGTTTCCATCGTAATATCTCTCGAACAAGTTCTTCTTTTTGAAGAGTCTTTTAAACTCATGCCAACTGAACTCCTTTGTCTTGATGCCTCTGAAATGCTTCACATCTTCCCACCAAATATCCACTTTTCCCTTGAGATTGAAGATAGTTATCCTGGCTTTCGTATTCTCTGAATAATCATACAATATAATGGGGTATATAAACAATATGCATTTAGATATAACCAATATTACATATAACCAGGTACACTTATTGTGGGTTAAATACCGGTTATATGTAATACTAGTTTTATGTTAATAAATCTGAGGAATATTGGATATATGTTGGTCAAGGGTTGTAACAACCCTTGGTTTATTTTCCATGTAAATAAAATAAGACCAAGGTCATGGGACATGTATTCCAAGCTAAATGTTGGGAAAACCATTATATTCGGCATCTCTTGTGATTAATAATGGCTATGGAAATTGGCAAAGGCATTGGCAAAGGAAAAGAGGCAATAATGGGTATTTATTTATGAAAATAAAGGAAAATATGAGAAAATGAAGTTGAAGGGACACAAATCTGAATGTAAGGAAAAATAGAGGGAAAATGAAGAAAATAGAGGCATCAATGATAGAATGGCTTCAAAGAAACAATTGCTAGTTTTTTAACAGTTTTGTGGTGGAGCACTACTTTCATTCACTCTCTCATACACTCTTGCACACTTGGAGTATTATTGGAGCATTCTTGGAGAACTCTAGTGTTCACTTAGATTTAGAGAAAGAAGGAAAAGGAAAGTAGGGAAGCACAAGGAAACATTTGGATCAACAACTACAACTAGATTTCTTTGTAGGTAGCAGGTTGCATGTGTGATTTCCTTGCTAATGTTTGGATGCATGGAATATGCATGTGATTTTCCAGTTATATGTTTTCATTGGCATGAATATTTTCCTGGAGTGATAATAGTTTCAACCTTGCCTTTCCATTTCCTGGATAGCTATAGTGGGTTGGGTTTTCCACTTGTTTTTATAATTGGTTCTCAAGTTCTCGATGGCTATGGGTTAAAACAAATGCTCTGGAATCATCGTAGGTTGGGGAAAATTCTCTAGAGCCATTGTTGGGTTGAGTTACTAGTCACTGGACCCACGGTTGGAACAAACACTCTGGAGCCCTGGAAGGTTGTGGGTTGAGTTACTAGTTCCTAGAGCCCTGGATATCTTGGGTAGAGATGAATCTGGTTGATGTTAGTGATTTTCGAACAATTGAGGTGGAATCGCTGTGCTTTAGGGTTGAGGTGGTTTGGCCTCTAGAATACTTGGTTGGATTTGTCTTGATTTATTCCATGAGATCCCACATTTGTTCTTTGAATATGGTGAGGGGTGATTGGTTGAAAGAAATATTTAGTTCAACCCAATCTATGGTCGGGTGTGTTGGAAATAATACTGAGATGGGGGGGGTGAATCAGTATTAGCAAATCAAACACTTTTCATTTTCATGCTCATATTCATATATGCTACATCAGTTAAAGATATCCACGTATATACAAAACTGTGTTTAATGCAACTAGCATATATCCAGTAAACTTATGATTCAGTTAGTTGATCTTCAATGAGTGCATCAAAACATTATTAACCATATGAACAGTAAATAGATGTAGTAAAACGGAATAGATCATCACACATAAGAAGCACACATGAACACCATGATATAAGGTGGAAACCCAATGTGGGTGAAAACCACTTGCTACAATTCGTCTCTATCTTCTTTTAATAAGAAACTTATTTTTACAATATTTTGTACTGGTGCAGTGTTATATCAGTACACAGGCTTCTACCTGCAGAAGGCTACAACCTTCTCTTTTCTTTCAGGGACCATGTTTCATAAATTTTCAAACTGGATCCATAAATACAAAATAATCACTATTGCAATACAATCATTAACTCTGAATCACCCAACAACTGAATCACAGAAACCCTGTCATCAAAACACAGTCACCAGAACACAAATCAGAGCCTAGAACTCTGTAACAACCACTAGAACCAACAGTAACCTGAAATATCAAATATCCTAATGTATATGCTACTTGACTATGTCAAACCAGAGTGTATACACACTTTCACCAGAGAGAACCCACGTATAGATCTGAAGATAATTACTTATACAGATAGGAGCCTCTAGTATACTAGATCTCACCCTTGATTAGTTATTCTTCACTTGCACTTTTGCCACCTCTTGGCCTAATGATATTCTCCTTATATAGGTTTAGACTTCTCTCAATACCATGGTCCAAAACCACATAGAACCAATACCTTGGACCCAATACCTGGGGTCAATACCTCAGACGAAATACCATGGACCAAATACCACTGACCCAAAACTTAGTTTTCCGACATGTACGTGCCTTTCCTTGCTTGAAAGTGCGTGTGCACGATATACACGCCTCTGTATATAGTGAACTTACGTGTATACACTACTTGGTATATAGCGAACCTGCGTATATACGCGACTTGGTATATGGTGAACCTACGTGTGTACACGAGTTGGTATATAGTGAACCTACATATGTACGCGACTTGGTATATAGTGAACCTGCGTATATACTTTTCTTTCTTCATTATTTGTAATTTGATCATCAATTCTTTGCTACCGACCTGCTGCACTATGAATTGTCATCTCTGTGAGTTGTTCTGCTACAAGTGGGTTGCCATCAAGTACAACACATGCATCATAATGCCAATAATCTCCCCCTTTGGACTTGATGGCAACAACCATACCAAGTCACTCTCCCCCTATGACATCAAGGGCAAAGGGCGGACCAAGATATTCTCTTCCTTGATATACATTCCGCTGTCCATACTCCCCCTGAGTACCTGATGAAATCTCTGATTTAGCTCCCCCTTTGTATATTCCAAGGTGTACCAATCTATCTATGCTCCCTCTGAGTACATGCTAAAATATCTGCTCTTCTGAAGTGTGTTGTTCATGCTCCCCCTGACTGTAAGCAAGGTCTGCAAAAATATGTTCTAAGAAGAACATGGCTCTATTCATCATAAATGACCTTCCTATCACCAAATACTCATACATACATCCATCTCCCAACCAAGTGGGGATATACCAATATTGATCTGCACCATAAGCATTAGCATTCAGTCCTGTAACCTGCAATACCATTCTTTTGATCAACTAGCAAGATGTATCATTTAGCCATATAAGCATCATCACAAGAGACTTCTAACCATAATGCCAACAATGCATTATTTGAAGTATATGCTCCCCCTGAGCTTGTGCCAACCATCATATACCATGACCGAACCTTTTCCCAAGTCTGTTCTACTGCTTTTCTTTAGAGCTCCATATACACGACTCGACAACCTCCAGCTTGCGTATATACCTGAATTTTCTTCATAATATCTTCGTATGAAAATTGGAATACTGAAGGTCTATATTTTCAGTTTCCCCTGTGTCTGTTATGTCAGCTAACTGAGTTATGCCACATCTTTTTGTCTCCAATTCTGTCTTCTTCAGTACCTGGAATTGTGATGATGTATGATCATCTTGTTTTGGAGTTCGAATTTTGCTCCTGCATTCCCTTTCTTTATGTCCAAACTTGTTACATGCTTAACATCTTACATGTTTCATATTCCTCCTATAACAGTCAATGGCTTTGTGACCAAACATATTGAAAACGAAACAATATCCCTTGAAGTACCTGGAGCGTGATGATCTTTCTGTGTGATGGTCTTGACCCATTTTGCTTCTGCATCTGGCTACAATATGTCCAAAGTTATGACATACATAACATTCAACATTATTCATTCGAGGAAATAACCAACTATCACTTCCATAGTTAGGAGGAAAAGATCTTCTTTGAAGAATTTCTTTCCTTGGTTGTTGCTGGGGTTGACCGCTTATATCTTCATTGATCATTTCAGATTTTGCATTAGAATTCATTTCCTCACCCTGTGAGCTAGATTCACCTTCGACAGTTTCATAAAAACTAAGACTAGTTTTGATAGTAGGTTATCTTTGACTACTAAGAATATCATCCAAAATATTAGTATTGTCTTGAAATCGTAACAGTTTATATTTTTCTTCTAATTTACCTTTTAAGATATTTACCTCAACCTGATGTTGTTCTTCCTTTTCCAGATACTACTTCCTTATGTTTTCTTCAGCTTTTCTTCCTTCTTCCACTTGTTGCCTTAATTCGAACACTTCATGTTCTTGTTCTTCAAGAGCTTCTTTATTCTACTTCTTTGATTCTTTAAGATCTTCTTTTAGAGAGAGGATCTTCGATTCAAGTTTCTGAATTTTTATGCTCTGATCTTTTACTACTTCCTGCAGCTGCTCCCTTACCTTGGTTACTGACTCCAGCTGTTCTTTTAATCTGGTAACTTCTTCTGTTTCTACTTCCTTATTTTCATAGGCCATGAGAAGTCTAATGTCTTCATCACTATTGGATGAGTCATTACATTTATCATGAGTATAATAACTTCTATTACCTTCTTTAGATATCTTTCCTTTGTTATGAGGGCATCTAGCAGCGTAGTGACCAACTCTACCACATGAAAAGCATTTGAAAGGTAGCTTACCTTTGAACCTTCCAGATCCCCATTCAAGATTCTTGAAAAAATTTACCTCATCTTCTTCTTCTGAAATGTATCCTCATTCATTGAGTTTTTCTTTTCCATTAGCTAATACTTCAAATGTGGCTTCTATCATATTTGATGGTCCTCCTTTTCTCATCTCAAAAGTAGTTAAGATTCTGTGAAGCTGCGTCATAGTGATTTTCTGTAGATCCTCCTTTTCTTCTATGGCAGACACTTTGGATTCAAATTTAATAGACAAGGATCTCAAAACCTTTTCAACTAAGACAACTTCCTTAATTTCTTCACCCAGATTCCTCATACAATTGACAATCTCATCTATACACAGGAAGTAATTAGCTATGCTTTCATTACTATGCATCTTAAGAGTTTCATACCATATTCTGAGAGTTTGAAGCTTTGCTCGTTTTTCCTGTTCATCTCCTTCATAGCTTAGAATGATTTTGTCCCATATTTCTTTGGCTGATTTGAACTGCATGACCTTGACAAATTCTGATTGTGACAAACTTCCCAATAAGACAGTAACAACTTTGGCGTTGAGTTCATATTGCTTTCTCTCTGCTGTATCTGTAGGAATTGCTGATGGATATGTTTATCCTCCTTCCACGATTCCCCAAACATCCATTCCAAGTGATTGTAGATATGTTGTGGTTCTTATCTTCCAGTAGACAAAGTTGCTCCCATCAAAGATTGGTGGCCTAATGGATACCTTTCTTTCTTGATTACCCATTCTGATGGATCTTCCTTCAAGTGATCAAGCTTCTTCTGAAGGACTTGATCTAACACCAATTGTTGGAAATAATACTGAGAGGTGGGGGGGGGGTGAATCAGTATTAGCAAATAAAAAAATTTTCATTTTCATGCTTAGATTCATATACGCTACATCAGTTAAATATATCCGCATATATACGCAACTATGTTTAATGCAACTAGTGTATATCTAATAAACATATGATTCAGTTAGTTGATCTTCAATGAGTGCATTAGAACATTATTAACCATATGAATAGTAAATAGATGTAGTAAAACAGAACAGATCATCACACATAAGAAGCACACATGAACACCATGATATAAGGTGGAAATCCAATGTGGGTGAAAACCACCTGCTGCAATTCGTCTCTATCTTCTTTTAATAAGAAACTTCTTTTTACAATATTCTGTACTGTGCAATCTTATACCAGTACACAGACTTCTACCTGCAGAAGGCTACAACCTTCTCTTTTCTTTCAGGGACCATGTTTCATAAATTTTCAGACTGGATCCATAAATACAAAATAATCACTACTGCGATACAATCATTAACTCTGAATCACCCAACAACTGAATCATAGAAACCCTGTCATCAAAACACAGTCACCAGAACACAGACCAGAGCCCACAACTCTGTAACAACCACTAGAACCACCAGAAACCTGAAATATCAAATATCATAATGTATACGCTACTTGACTGTGTCAAACCAGTGTGTATACACACTTTCACCAGAGAGAACCGCGTACAGATCTGAAGATAATTACTTATACAGATAGGAGCCTCCAGTATACTAGACCTCACCCTTGATTAGATATTCTTCAATTGCACTTTTGCCACCTCTTGGCCTAATGATATTCTCCTTATATAGGTTTAGACTTCTCTCAATACCGTGGTCCAAAACCACGTAGAACCAATACCTTGGACCCAATACCTGGGGTCAATACCTCAGACAAAATACCATGGACCAAATACCAAAATACCATGGACCCAAAACTTAGTTTTCTGACATGTACGCGCCTTTCCTTGCGTGAAAGTGCGTGTGTACGATATACGTGCCTTTGTATATAGTGAACCTGCATGTATACACTACTTGGTATATAGCGAACCTGCATATATACGCGACTTGGTATATAGTGAACCTGCGTGTGTACATGAATTGGTATATAGTGAACCTGCGTATGTACGCGACTTGGTATATAGCGAACCTGCGTATATACTTTTCTTTCTTCATTCTTTGTAGTCTGATCATCAATTCTTTGCTACTGACCTGCTGCACTATGATCTGTCATCTGTGTGAGTTGTTCTACTACAAGTGGGTTGCCATCAAGTACCACACATGCATCATAATGCCAACAGGGTGGTGCATGGAAGTCCTTGACTTGGTTGGAATTTCATATTAATAAGATATATTTTTCCTATGGTGATTTATGAGTACTTGTACTAGTTATCATGTTGACATTATGTCTAATTTTCCATGGTTTCTATGCTAGTTATTTGTTAGTTATATAATGTAATCTATCTATGGCTCATGACTTGTTTTATAGCTTATTTATTGGTCAATGAATGCATGGACTAACAAGTGTTATGGAAGCTAGCTAGAGAGGGCTTAGAGTCTTCTTGGTGATTCTCAGCTGAAGACTATCCGTTTATGATTAGATATGCATTCATGACATGTATCATACATGTTTTCCATATGTTTGACGAAATTTTTATTATAGATTAGGAAATCCAAGTCAATTTCTGAATTCAAGTTTGAATGTTTGGCATTGCCATCATGCAATTTATGATTTTGGAAGGTTACAGGCAGTTTTGGGCAATGGTTTGGAGGCTAGCCTAAAAAAGTGGCTAAAATCTAGGAACTGCTGGTACTGAGATGTAGGATTTAGGCCATAACCACATGGAGTAAGGTTTTTTCATGCAATTGGGGCCTCATAACCACACTCTTTACTTTTTGTGCATGCATTTGGGGTGCTAGGTCAGAGAAAAATGGTTCCAGCTTAGGGATTGACCACCGGGGGTGGTTTGTATCCTTTTGAGTGGTTTGTGGTTTTTGAGGGATGTTAATGAAGTTGTTGATTGTCGTCCCCACTTCCATAACTTAAACTTGGAGGTCAGGTCATATCATAGTGACACTCATATCATGTTTACCCTAGAGAGCTTGTAAATTTGGGTAAATGTGGGATGGGCAGTTACAGGGTGCTAGGTCAGAGAATTGATTAACATAATTTACATCATGCTCTTTTCTTTGTATATTTTTCTTGGTTGTACTTGTTAGTGAAAATTATAAGCACATAATAGAGGAATAAATATGAGAAGGATGGAAGAAAAAAGGAAAGAAACACTCATGCTTATCGATGACTCCTTCAAAATGATGAGTATGATGAAAAGAGGGAACTGTAAGGACCCTAATAGAGACTTTCGACTGCTGAGTTCATTCCTAGAACTCATTAATAATTGAAATATAAAGAAGAATCTTGTTTCAATATGAATATTAAAGATGCAAAGGAATGTTGACTTCAGAGGGAGAAAGTAGGAGATTTTTACATGACACTCTAACTAGAGGATGTTATAATTTGGAGAATTTGATATTGATGATTTGCATGGGATATGACTTGGCTCCTTGGTAATGCATATTGCAAAAGCTTGTGAAGAGGCCAGAAGGAGAGTATGTTTGATGATATTGATCAACATCACGTATTGTCCCCTAAAGAAAGAGATAGTTGACAATGACAACTCCAAGGAAGAAGATATTGTTGTTTGTTTATTAGTTCATTATGTGGGCACTTTGATTGAAAAGTGAAAGCATGGAGAAAGTATTTTTGTACAGTACAAAGGTGGACCATGCAAAAGGATGTTGATATAAAATAAAATAAGAAGAACTTGGCAAGAGGACATCATGTTTAGGTAATCATAATGTTTTAATATTGGTTATCTGGTCGGTATTTGGTTTTGAACCTAGAAGAATGTTACAGAAGTTCATAATGATAGTTAAGGAATCAACTCAAAGAATACATGGATTGAGTGGATGGTTGTGGTAATCCGTAAATGATTACATGTTCAATATTTCTATATCATCTTGGGATTAAAAGTTAGAAATAGAAAAGGATAAACTGATGTTTTGATAACAGTGAATATCACTTTCATGATTAAAGGAAGCTATGATTGAGCTCTACCTTTATTTCCTCAATATAATGCCTTTGGTGATGATGCATAGAGGAAAGTGATATGAAAAGTTGATGGCCTTAACCCTATCACAAAATAAATTTTGGCTCCATTACAAAATCTCAATATGATGAGATACAATGGAAAGGAGGAGCCATGTAGATATTTGAAGATATCCATGAAGAACTAGTAGTTGATGTATTGATCAAGACACACTAAAGAACTTATGGTTATTTCTTCCTAGTTGAAAGGAAGTAAGGAATCTCCTCTATGCTCTGAGAGGGAATAAGAAGTCTAATTAAAATGTTCAAGAAGGAACAAGGATCTATTCCGTGATCAAGAGGGAATGAGGATCTCCTCTCTGGCTAAGAGGAAGTTATGATCAACATTATATTCTCTTCTTCATGTGCCATGCACTAGGCCAGGACTAGCAGCCTTACGTCTTGTTATCATTGGGCTAGAAATAATTGGGATGTTTCAACCTTTAACCTAGTGTAACTATTTTAGACCACTTGAACTAGAGGTTAGTCCTTCCAATCTGAGAGGGCTCTCTCAAATGTTTATGAAATCTTCTTGAAACAATTCAAACAATAGATGACTAACTCTGATATATTTTTGTGATTTTGTAGGTGAAGAAAAGTGTGATGACTGCCACCATTGGGCATGGAGTCAAATTACAACAAATTATGGTCAACAAAAATGTTTAATGGAAGCTGAGGCATCTATAGCTTTAAAACTGATACAAATGAACATCTATAGTCATACATAGTAAATGAAAGAAATTGGAGCAGTTTGACAAGATTTCCAGGTAATCAGGATACTATGTAAAACTTGAAACAACATGATAAAAACCCATAAAAGCCATGACATGAATCTCAGGTACAAAAACATAGTTGTTGCTGACTTTCTATTAAAGGAGCAAAATATTACAAAAGGTCAGTTCTTCACATTCCCCTTCAACCCTTCTCAAAGTCAAAAACCTACTTATTTATAGAGAAAAGATCTCTTTACATATATTTACACCTCGGCCAAATTCAATCCACTATTTTAGAGACGTATTATTATTTATCTTCTAACTAACAGAGTCCTCATAGGGATTTTCTATTTTACAATAGTTGGAGCTCAACTAGACTTTACTAGCTTCAAAACTATAACCACTTTCTGTTGATGTAGATAACTGAAGCCAATTGCATGCTAGATTTGCTGGAGTGTCATTACATCTTCAACTTGTTGATAGAAATCAATTAAATTTCCCTTTTTCCAACTATCTTGATGAGTTGGCTATTATGAATTATTGTCCCTATTTTTTCTGTATTTTGTTTGATGGCTACGCTGTTGGATATACACAGAAAATACCCTTGTTGTCCTCTGAGCAGAGTCGAAATGGACGATTTGATGCTCGTTGACCTAGGCTTGCTGATCTGGATGAATTCAATCTAGGTCGTTGATCTGGGCCTGTTGATATCGCAATTGCAATACAAGGAGGGCCTTTTTTCCAAGTTTCACAGTGTTTACTAACTATCTGGACACGAAAATTTAATAAAACATGTCACATAAAATATCGCATCCAGAACCAGGACTTTGCATATTGCCATAGGAAAGGAAAAGGGGGCTTTAACACTGATTTATGGTGATTTCCCGATATATCAGACCTAAATTTTTTAAAAACCACAGTACATAACTTTTTGGGTTCATTGCAATCACATGTCGGAAGGGACTTTGGCAGAGGAGGGACTCATGACTTGTGTGATCCCTGATTGCAATATCGCAATTGGTGGGGGAGGAAATATCACAATCGGTGGGATTTATCACAATCTACAAGGGAATGAGTGGTGATGGGACTTGGAATTTGCGATATGTGGTATCACAATCGTAAAAGGGAAGGGGAGATGAGCGACTTGATTTATGTTATATGATTTGTGGTTCCCAACCCATAAAAGGGGCTTCGACATGGTTTCTTAGTGTTAAATGGGATGCATCTAGAGTTTAAAATGGGTTATTGCGGCTAGAGTTAAAATATTAATAATGAATGGAAATGGCTACAGTTTAAAAACAAAGGATGAAATGGGATATGTGAAAGAAATGGGTTTTAGAGAATATGGGTTTTTCTCCAAAGCAATTTAAACTGGATCTGTTCTTCCTTCTTTAATCTCCAATCGAAAATCACAACAACCTCTTTCAGAAAAGCAGCAGATAGATGCAAGGAGAATTGGTGATGAAATTGTCCTTTTCGAATGTAGTTTGATCCTTTTGATATACTTTATCCTCTTTTATGATGACCCTATCAACCACTAAATGTACCATATGACAACTTTCACATGAACCTAAACATAAAAACCCTATCTAAAATGACTAATCAAACTAAAAATTATTTCTAGGGGTTATCATGGATAACACGTATAGTGAACGCTATGAAGGGAGAAAGAGGTCTAGAGGACTGGACAACATCTAAGGCTGGTACTTCTTGACGTAAAATATTCCAATATAGGAAGTGGACCAACAGGAATTGAGGATTGGACAAGTATCCAAGCCAAGAGTGGTCGAAGAGGACCGATATTCTTTAAGGATTATAAATACAAGAAAAGAATAGTCCTAAAAGGACATACCTAGTACCTCTCTAAGCCTTGATAACTAACATTGCAAGCTCTACTTCTATCAATTAAAGGCCTTACTATGTTGACAATTTTGGTTATGATGTTGACGCTTAAAGATGACTTATCAATCTGAATTTTATGAGAATATTTCAGTTTGAGAGTATCCTTGTACTGGGTGTACCATTATGAATACCTCCGTAGTTAAGAGGGTGTGTTCGAGAATGTAACTAAGTTTGGTCTTCATAATTTGTACCATTACATATTTTATGTCAAAATCAAAAGAAAAGAAAAAAGAAAAAATATTATTATTTTTCTAGATAAGCATGTTCTTCATGCTTCTAGATTTTTGAGTCAAAGAGTCAAAATCCTCCTTGGACCTATTGTAAAGAAAAAGGAAAAAAAAAATGTAATTTTGGGTCAAAAACCCCTATGAATGCCAAGTCGGCCCTAATGGACATGTCTATTCACAACCCCTATGAACTATATAAATAGAGGGAAGATGTAGCTCATTTTTACACACACACTTGGTGGATTGTGGTCTGAAATATCACAGAGAGGTCAATGAAGAAGTGGAGGGTCAAAGTCTAAAAGAAAGGATTTTTTCTTGAGCTAGAATTTGTGGAAGTTTAGCCTTATAACATTTCTAGTTGTTAGTCTTGATGGATCTGTTGGAAAGAAGGAGGGCTTGACTTTGGCATCTAGAGCTGGAATTGTTTTGTGGATATGGGCCTTAGATATCTCATTTGATCTGATTCTATATGAAGATATATTTTTCTTCGTTTTCCCCTTAGAGGGGTTTTCCCTGATTTCGAGCCTATATATTGTGTTCTCTTTTTCTTGTGATATTCATGTTTACATTTTGTTGGCTTATGTGGGCCTGACCCAGGTTCAACGTTAGTTAGCCAAACAAATCCCTACACTACTGACCCTTTCGGCATCAGCCTGTGGAGCGCAGACTGAAGTCTTACCAGAAGCAATATGGGGGGATGTTGAAACCAAGTTTCCACACCCTTGAGATGGTTGTGATGTCGGTTTATCCCGCTATACCTAACTGCGCGTAGGTTGCTTAGCCCTCTATTCAACCCTGAGTACCTTCATGAAAGGATACAATCGGCTTTCGCATAGCCCTAACTAGGGGCTGATATACTTTTGCATTGCTAGGGAAGAGAGATGTGATATTTCCCAAAATACACTAAGTATCTTACTTGTCTTATTACAGATCTTAGTCAGCTTCGTGTAAACATATGTTCTTACTTGCGGTCACTTATCCAACACAATTATATATATTCGCGCATCATATAAGCATTATAAGTGAAATTCATACCCAAACATAACCAGATGTATAAACAGGAAATAAAGATGCAGAAATTGTAGAATACTTCTCTTTATTGATACTTCCAAACAATTTACAGATTCAACCCGCCTTACACACTTAGCTTCGGACTTCTAGGCCTCTGTGCACTCAGCTGCAGCCTCTACCTATGCTACAACTCAAAACTTAAACTTCTACTCAGAGCTATCTCTCATACATCGTATCTTGCTTGATTTCATTATTCAATTATTGCCTCTAACTACTTAGAGCTTGACTCTATTTATAAAATCCCATGGTCCGCGGACCATCGGTAGATCTTCTATAGCTGACATTACAGTTTCAAAATAAGGGCAGACAACCCTATGAATCTTTAACAACTACGCACTCTGTGACCACAAAATGCGGAGTCTTTACATTTGGATTACAAAATTTGACCAAAATATGGGCTTTTAGCCCCAAAACTTCCCTTGGGGGATCCCGCGCCCAACAGGCCCCCAACACAAACATCGTGACTCACCCTCGAATCACTCTACAGGTGCGGAGATCTTAACATGAATACCTCCCAGCTCTGTTTGTAACACCACAACGTCGATAGCGCACTGAGTGGTCGCCTGCTGGACTTCTTGCACTCGTTGTTCAATGACTGCCATTGAACTGCTGCTTTGAATCTTCTGCTGAGCTGCCTGTAGTTTCGTGATATTTCCTTCAATGGAGGCTTTTATCGTGTAAGCCTCATCTATTCATGGCTGTAGGTGTGCTTTTAAGACTGCTTCTTTATGCCGAGCAGCATCCACCTATTCCTTGAGCGCCTTTGCCTCTTACATCCGTACGAGCCTCTATGTAAGGGCAACTATCTGCACGGTCCCTTTTACCTCGTCATACCTTTTCTATATCTCACGCGCCTCTATCTCCAAGCGCTCTATATTCGGGTCCTCCTGCAGGGTGGTTAGGACCTCGAATGATTTTTCAAATAGCTTCATGCAATCTGCCACTGCACTATCAACCGCCGCTACTACTGTTGTAATAGCGGTGGTACACTGTTCCCTGAACTCTAGCGAAGTTGAAGGCTGTGCCTTCAACTACAATTCTGCGATCTGTAGGTTCAGCTCCAGCTAAAACCTATCCATCTCTACTCGAGTGTTGTGCACCCTTGTGGCTAACTTGTGGATGCGTGCCTCCACTAGTTCTTCTGCCTAAATTTCCAACTCCGGGACTGTCCGACAGGCTTCCTTCACTACCTGCATTATTTGCTTGTTCTTCTCCACTACCTCATTGTGCTGCAAGCCCAACTTCTCAATGTTCATGCATTGCTCACTCATCACCTATAGAGCATGACTCTCCCAGGACCTGAGTTCCACGGTGACTCCATTCTGCAAGAGGTAGAGCGTCTCCTGAGGTCTTGGTGTTTTGGGTGATTTAAGGACCTCAACTATTATCTCGGCGCTCTCTGGGGCTTCTACTACCGCAATTTCTTGTGTGGCTTCTTTTGCTGTCACTACTTGTGTGTCCATGGCTTCTGGGGGTGCTGACATAACGCTATTCCACAATTCTTGCACTGTCTCTGGTAGTTGCTCAAATAATGAATTCACTTTCAGAGTCTCGAATAGGTCTCGGTTCATGTATACTTGAGCACGCAATAACTCAGTTCTCAAATTGCCAAGTGTTTGCCATTGGACAGCCACTTGTAATTTTGTAGGGCCTTTTGAATTCAAATTCGACCGTTCCCCCCACATTCAGCCCATTAATGCTAGATTGGCGGCAGATTTTCCAAAATCTAGTCTATAAATTTCGCCTTAAATGTCTGCTGCTCGCTCCATTTGGCCTCAAACCAACCATCAAATCATGAATAGTGACTCTAACGGTCACCTTTTGGCGGACCTGTGCACTAGCGCAGCTATCTTCGCATTGTCGCAGACCCTGTGACACTTCACTGCTTCGCGCAGTCCTGAAATCACGCAGCTTTCCAAACCGAGCAATGTAGTTTATAGTCCCGCACCTCCTTTCAGCTGCCTGTAGAACTAAGACTGTGCTTCTGTCAGCTAGTCAAATGGTCAGGCCACCTGCGTATGGCTTCAATCGATTGCCATTCACCTTTCTTGGGAAGGGATCTCCATTCAGTTTAACCAACTGGACCGCGCCACCGTCGGCAATTTCCTTAATAACATAGGGCCCTAGCCAATTCATTCTAAATTTCCCTGGAAATTGATCAAACTTGATATCATACAATAGCACCAAGTCATTCACCTTAAAGGTGTGAAGCTTAATATGTCGGTCATGCCATGCTTTTTCACGCTATTTTTGGACCTGTTGGTGAAATCCAGCCAAAAATCTCTCTTCTTCCATCTCATCCAACTACCTAAGCCTCTCTTCTAGGGCTCTGCGATCCATCATACCTATGAGCACTGCTATGCATAGACTAGGCATGATGTATTCCATAGGCATCACCACTTCCACACCATAGACCAGCCTAAAGGGTGTTTGTCCCGTTAACTTCTTGCATGTCACCTGATACACCCACAATACTGCAGGTATGCATAGGTCCCAATCACTTCGTTGAGCATTGCATATCTTGGTCAGCGCAGTTTCAAGCACTTTGTTGAATGCCTCCACTATCTTGTTAGCATGTGGGTGATAAGGTGTGCTCTTTTGGTGATACACTTGAAATTCCTCTGTTAGTGTGCTAATCATCTCATTCAGGAAGTGTGTACCTCGATTGCCCATCAAGATCTTTGGACATCCAAATCATGTCAGTGCATGCTCAAATGGAAACTTCGCAGTAGTCGTGCCCTTGCAATCTTTCACCAACTGTGCTTCTACCCAACAACTCAAGTACTCCATTGCAGTGATAATGTACCTCGCGCTTGTCTTTCCTTGAGGCTAAATAGGTCCTACAAAATCTATTGCCTTCTTTTCGAAAGGTTGCAACGTCATTTGTGGATTCAAAGGCATTTCATCCCTCCACAATGGCCTACCTATTCTTTGACATACGTCACATGCCTTGCAATATGCCTTTGAATCTTGATGAAGGGTTGGCCACCACAACTCGGTGCGTAGAATCTTCTGTGTGGTTTCTCTCCCTGCATAATGTCCTCCTGCGATACCCCCATGCACGTCCACGAGGATGCTACTTCATTCAAACTCAGGTACATACCTTCGCAATATCTAATCAATCCCCATCTTGTATAGATGCCCAGCAATGACAGATAAATATGCTATGTGCACCACTAATTCTTTCTTTTGCTGCACAGAGTATCCTTCTGGCGCAGTTCCTGTTGTTAGGAAGTGTATTATATCCTCCAAATGTCCATCCACGACGCACACAACAAAGAGTTGCGCGTCAGGTAATCCTTCCTAAAAATTAGTGGGTTCCTCCCCTGTCTCAATGCGTGGCAGGTGGTCAGGTCCTGCGTTCAATCGTCCAGGCTTCACAACAACTTCAAAATTGTACTCTTGGAACAACAAGAGCCGTCTTCGAATTCGCCCCCCCAACACAAGCTTATTGACCAAGTATTTTAGCGCAGAGTATAGGTGCATTTGCTCAGGTTGGGGCTTTTCTCCATAGGCCTGCATCCATTTGGCCAGATGCGTGCGCGGATCATTCTGCCCATCGTGCTTTTCTGTCAGCCACATCCTAGGCTTCCCAAATTGTGCTCTTATCATCCTCCTACATTCGTGCCAATCATCAAAACTTCTCTTGTGCGTACACCACCATATTACAGGTGTAGCGTGCAGTGTCTAGTCCAATGCCTGGAAGCATTGCTTTTCTGGCACCTCCCTTTCAATCGCATCCAAAAAGATATCTACCTCAGCCAGTCCATCGTAAGTAGGCATATTTCTTTCTTCTGACAACACCTAGCGTAGCGATTGAGTCATCATGTTGCAATTCAGCGTAGTTACTTCGTGTAACGAATTCTGCCAGCGTGCTATTTCTTCATCGGAGTCTAAAGTGCAGGAACTATCGCGATCCCATGTAATCCATCCATCCGCAGTGGGATTCACGCAATCTTGGTCGCACGTTGTTATCTTATAGATGCAGTCCAGATCATCATCACTTTCATAGTCGCGAGCTGGTTCCGTGTAGCACGATCCTTTAGTAGGATCCAGGGGTATTAGTACACGCAGTGATTTATTCTCAAAGATCATATTTTGCTTCTTCAGATTGATTACCCCATTCATATTAGTAGCCTAGTCAATTCCCAAGAGTGCAGGGTAGGGATTGCTGTCATCAACAATCTCTATTACTTCAAAATTTTCCAGTGCGCTCACTCCCTCAATATCCACGGTCACTCCCTAGAGTCACCCCATGGGTATGATTTTCTGCTGATTCGCCTTCCTTAACTAAATTGGAGACCATTGTAGTGCAAGTCTCCCCATTCGCTCCCATGTTTGCGTCGGTAGAACGTTTGCATTTGATCTCCAATCCAAAATGACTTGATCCATTTCGTATTCACTGATCCGCACGGTGAGTCTCATTTCACGCCCCATCCTGGTCTTATGCTTTCCGATCTTGCGGACTATGCATGGTTCACCTGGTGTGGTCCTAGCACATCTATTAATAAGTTCCTGTAACCCTTTCACAGCCGTACTGTCGCGCAAAAACTTCATACAAGTTTCCAGGAAAGTTGTGAGCATAGAGGGGTCCATCTCTGGCTCAGGCTTATCCTTGCTTCTTGAAGTGGAGGCCTTAGTAAAGCTCTTCTTAGCTGCCATGAATGCTTCACGAGCGTGCTCCAAATTGAACTCGACCTCTTTCACCGGGGCTTTGTGAACCCATGTACTTTCTTCCGGCTATTTCCCCTTGTCATTCCCCATCGTAGTTCCACTTCGGAGCACTATATTGACATTCGGGCCTTCCTCACATGGGTAAGACCTCATCATCTACAGGTTCTGAGTCGGGGGAGGCGGTACGTCCCTTTATCATGTATCCTAGCTATCAGCGTAGGACAATATTCTGTTTGATGATCAAAAAGTGTGCAATACTTGCATGACGGGCGCATTGGATTAGTGCAATCACGGGCATAGTGTCCTGGCCCTTCGCAATTGTAGCAAATCAACTGTTCGCGACCTCTACGAGGTCCTCCTCCGCCTCAGCCTTGTCCGCACCCCTAAAATCCTGTCTGCGCCATCCCTGCATTTTGGTCAAGGGGCTGTGTTTTGGCCTGAACCCTATAGGCGGGAGTTCTATCCATCATCAATTCATAGCTCCTGCAAGTACGCTCATCATGTCCTACCGATATACAAAAGTTGTAGTGGCGTTTGCACATACTTCTGTAACAAGTGGCAGTTATCCGTGGCATGTTTTCCGTCTACCTGATAGATAGCGCACCATAAATCAGGCACCGCGCTAGGTGCTGCTTGAGCTTCTGGCCTTAAAGGCATTGGTCCTCCCCCTACAAGGTAATTTGTAAAGACAGAGCAGTGGTCTTTGTCATGACCCGGACTCTTGGATTTCAAACACCATACCTCCTTGTGTACCTCTGGCCGAACCGTCCTGTCGTGCTTCAAGATTTGCATCTCAAGGGACAGATTCTTCAGTTGTGCGTGGATCTGATGAACTCCTAAATTAGGATGTTGCATTGGGGTCTCATGTAGTCTCATGACAATCTCCAAGGCCTCTGCCTGAGTTGTTATCTTCTACTACGACAGTGCACTCCTTAAGTGTGGTATTAGCAAAGCCACACACCACTCGCAATGTTGTCCATCTATGAAATTCATGTTGGCTGCACGGATCATATATTTTAGTCTCTGATCTAGCTCCCAAGGTGTCTCACCTAGTAGCATCGTGATCTATTTGAATCCCACAATCAAATACGCTTCAGATTTAGGCCCGCGAAATTCCCTATTCAGTGTTGCTTGGATGTCCTCTACTCTAGCATTCGGGTTATGGTTGGAGTACTTAATATACCAGGTTAGCATGCGATCTTGCAGAGCACTAACAAGTGTTGCCTTCTTTATATGATCATCTATAACACCTTGAGCTTCCCATATAGCCCTCACAACAAACTAGAATTGGTCTGAATCCTCATTTTCCAAGCCTTTGAACAAAGGAAACTTCACTGTGTTTTCCATATTGAATCACGGTTGTGGTGGAGGTGGTATGGGTGAAGTTGGAGGTGATGTCAGTGAAGACGGAGGTGGTGTGGGCGGAAGTGGTATTCGCATAAATCCTTGTTTTATCAACTGAATAACACTTCGCAAAGAGACCTTCGCTATTCCTTTTTCTTCCCTTCGCAGAGGTGAAATTAAGGGGCTATACTCTAGACCCTTATTTCCTTCGTTTCTATAACTGTTTCCGCTTTGCGTAGTCCCAAACATCAAGATAGTTGCATAACCCATTTTTCGTACAACAACATTTTAATCCAAGTATTCAGAGATTTAACACACTTACCTCGCGGTCCTTTGAAAAAGCGTCACTCCACCTCGCTATAGCTAACTGAGGTGTCGATCGCTAATTCAATAACAAATCCTCCTCTGATGCAATCGAGCCAATGATCGACAGTGTGCATGATCTTATCCTCCGATGCTTCCAACCTTTGTACTAGCTTTTGGGTCCACACAATAGGACCGTCAAGTTTCCACCTTCCTTAGCTATTTGCTAGCTTCAGAATCCACTCGTATAGCTCAGTAGGACAAGAGGCAAAAAATATTTCATGGATCTCCGTATACAGGTATCGATCCAACAACTATTCTTTTGACAGTCATGGGTTTTTGTTTTCTTGTGCCACGAATTTGTGAATTTTTTTGTCCAACCAACCTTCGATTTCTTTCTTAGTTGGATTCCAGTGATACAACATCACACATATCCTATGCAGATTCCAGTCTAAAAAATGGAACCATTTGTTGGCTTGTGGGGAACTAACCCAGGTTTAGCATTAGTTAACCAAACAAATCCCTACACTACTGGCTCTTTCGCCATCCACCTGTAGAGCGCGGACTGAAGTCTCACCTGAAGCAATATGGGGGGATGTTAGAACCAAGTTTCCGCACCCTTGAGATGGTTGTGATGTCGGTTTATCCTGGCTATACCTACCTGCACGCAGGTTTCTTAGCCCTCTATTCCACCCTTAGTACCTTCGCAAAAGGATACAATCGGATTTCGCGCAACCCGAACCAGGGGCTGATATACTTTCGCGTTGTTAGGGTAGCGAGCTGTGATATTTCACAAACTACGCTAAGTATCTTACTTGTCTTATTACAGATCTTAGTTAGCTTCATGTAAACATATGTTCTTACTTACGGTCAACTTATCACATCTATCGCACACTTGTCTATATTATATCGCACATCATGCATAAGCATTTAAACTGCAGCAATTCATACCAAACATAACCAAATGTATAAAATAGGAAATAAAGGCATAGAAATTGTAGATATTTCTTTATTGATACTTCGAACAATTTATAGACTCGACTCGCCCTGCACACTCAGCTGCAGGGGTCCGCGCACTCATCTACAGACTTCTAGGCCTCTGCGCACTTATCTGCAGAGCCTCTACCTACGCTACGACCCAAAACTTAGACTTCTACTCAGAGCTATCTCTCATACATCATATCTTGCTTGATTCCATTATTCAATTATTGTCTCAAACTACTTAGAGCTTGGCTCTATTTATACAATCCCATGGTCTGCAGACCATGGGTAGATCTTCTACAACCGACATTACATTTTCAAAATAAGGGCAGACAACCCTATGACTCTTTAACAACTACACGCTCCGCGACCACAAAATGCGGAGTCTTTACATTTGGATTACAAAATTTGACCAAAATATGGGCTTTAGCCCCAAAACTACCCTTGGGGGATCCCGCACCCAACATGTTTTCAATATTTTTTGATGAAGAAGAACATAATTGAACAACTAAGAAGCCAACTAGTATCACAAATATTTATAAAATAAAGGAAAATCTAATTAAATCATGAATCCTCCTGATTTTCCAACAGTCATAGCATAGGTTTACATGTTTTGGAAAGGGTTTGTATACCTATATGTGAAATTTGTCACTCTATAACCCTATGATATCTCTTACCATTAGTGAACTTTGGATTAATGTTTCATTGGTTGTATGGTTTGATTTATTTTGAATTTAATAACAAGCCTATGGTTTTGTGCATAATTAAACTCTAGTATCGAAATCTTGATCTATAATGTAGCGAAATGATATTTGGCGATGGTATGAAAATCCGATGGGATTTGTTTTGAACAAAATATTTTTGTTTTCTAGTAACATGGCACAACATATTTGAGTTGTTAAATGAGGTTTTTGACATATGTTCATAGTGTTCACCATTGTCATGTCTCGATTTTTCAAGTCATAATAGCCCTCTGCCTGTGATCATTATTGTTTGGTATACCGTATCATACACGCCAGTCATCCCATATACTACATAGGGTTCTGTTTATGCATTCTATGCATTCATTTTCTTGTCCAACACTTTGCGTGTCGGTCTGTAACTAGTTAAGGATTCAAACCTTTGTTAAGCTCTTTTTACTTATTTTTAGACTGAATCCCTGTTGAAATTCTACCAGATTCTTAGTCATGCCCCATGTGATTAGAACTTTGCTAATCGAATTCGATATTATTGAATCATATGATTAATATTTGAATCAGGTGGTAGGAATTTGCTTAGATTTATTAGGTTTTTAATGATGGAGTAGTAAAATCCTTTGCCTCTAATTTTAATGGAAAGAGCGAAAAGGTTAGCAACCTAGAGATTCTAGTCAATGTTAATTTCAAAACAGACATCACTTATCTCTCTATGAAGGGTGAGAATTGGTTGAAGAACCATTCTATGCATGGTGATACCATGGAAATGCTCCTTGCAAAAACGAATTACGTATATAATGTCAAAGGTATGTTGATTTCTTATCTTAAACCTATATGGCAAGATTTGTTATATTTCTCTAGGGTTTTATAATGTGTGAGGGACGATACGGGCTAGTGTTTATATACCACATTCATCTACTAATGGTTTTCTTAGGTTATGAACTTAATATCCTATATTACTTACACAAAATCGTGACCAAAATGGCCAAGGAATATCAAACCGAACAAAAAAACCCTAACATGTCTTTTTTCCATCATGACCTCATCTCCCTTTTGGTAAAGCATCATCTGACCAAAATTGGCAATGTTTGGGATGTTTTTCCCCTTCGAAATGGCTATGAACAACCTGATGTTGTCCTTAGATTTTTACACAGTCCTCTACTAGTCTACCCAACTCTATTTTATTCTTGCGATGTCAATAAAGATGACCCTGATGAATCATTTCATGTTGAGTAGTCATATTTTTCTGGTGGCAGTAAAGTTGAAAATCCTAAAAGAATACATATCCATTCCACAAGAAGAGTGGTTAAAAATTATGAGTCTCATCATGTTGAATTAAAGTCAAAATTTATTGATAATGGTGAATTAAACCTCTCATACCATGATCCTTATTTCAAACCTACACAATAAGAGGAGGCTAGTTATCCTATTCATAACCCTTAGTCTAGAGAAATATTAAAAAAATGGAAAAGAAAATTTCTTGGGCTCGACATAACAAGGGTAGGAAATTCTCAGTTAAGAAGGTTTTTTTTGACCTAGAAATGCCTATCAAGCCTTCATTGAAGAAAAGTAAGTTTCAGACTAAGGATAATTTTGTTTTTGTTGATAATGATAATGATATTCATGATGGTGATAGTAACTCAAGAAAATGACCACATAGTAATATTGGATTTGATGCATCCATACTCAATATGTATTGGCACCAACAGTTCTTGGTTACAGTGCCTCACCTTGAGAATCGTATTATTCATCTGGTACAAGAGAACAATCAACTTAGAGCCCTAAATCATTTGAGGGAAAACCAAAATAAGTAGAAATCCACAAATCCTGACGTGAAAACACAATCAAATAAACCCCATATAATCATTGAGTCACCAAATGTTAAGGTGGTTTTCACTCAATACATGCATGAATCGATTTATGTTAAATAGATCTGATTTTCGGGGTCAAAGAAATTTTGAGGTATGTTTTCTTATTATTATGTCTACTAAATTTAAAAGGAAAAGATTGTGTAGCAACCTTATTATGATGTCAATATTGATTGTTAATATCATTTTATTTATTTTTTAATAGGTTGTGCACATTCATTGAATGATGGTCATGGTTTCCATGAAAGAGGTTATTGTGGGTGCCATGATGTTGTCTCAAATCATGCAAGAATGTCATGTTGCTTTATATGTTTATTTCTTTTGAGTAATTAAGATTCAACTGATAGGTCAAAAACAACAAACATATTTTTTTATAAATAGTTTTGATTTTGTAAGGTGTTTTGGAACTTGGTCAGGCTTATCAGCCTATATATAAACCTTTATTTTGTGTCAGGCCAGGAGGTAACTCCTAAAATGAACTATGTTTATTCATTAAGATTGTTCATGGTTATGTACATGAGGGAGTGACTCTTGGGTTTCACCTCCCGATGACTCTTCCTTTTCCATTATTTATTATTTACATTATTTACAAGTGTTCACCCAATCCCCATGATTAGGTGTCAACATTCCCCCC
>APFE030541273.1:0-16034 GCA_000404065.3 Pinus taeda | reverse complement strand
ATCAACAATAGTGCTACCTTGTAGCTTGTACAGAGTTCCAATCCAAACTCCCCACATCAATACCAGTGCTCCTTGAACCATCTTGTAGGTATTCTTCTCGAACACTGTCTTTACACCTGCATCATCCAACTTGCTTACAAAAATCAGATTTTTGGCCAATGCAAGAATATGCAGAACATCTGGAAGGGTTCTAACCCTTCCACCATGCAACTTCAACTTTAATTTTCCACGACCAATGATTCTAGGCTTCCTATCATCTCCTAAGAAGACATTACCACCATTGTATTTCTCATACTCGCAGAACCACTCTTTATGGGGAGTGAAGTGAAAGGATGCACCTGAGTCAATTAACCATGCCTCATGATCTACATGTGTGCTTGAAGAAGCTAAGTACACATCACCTTCATCTGAGGTGGTTTTCACCTCTGCAGAAGGAGCATCATCAGATCCCTTTCCTTTATCAGTAGCTTTAGATTTACACTCCCTTCTGAAGTGCCCTTCCTTTCCGCATTTCCAGCACACCACCTTTGTAGGTTTTCCTGGAGATTTAGATCTCCCTCTAGATTTAGATCTCCCACTCGATGACTTTATTTTGTTTCTGTTCTGGGACCGTCCTCATACAAACAAGGCATCACCATTCTGGTTGTCCATATTTTTCCGTCTCATCTCCTCCATCGGCAAGGCTGAGACTATTTCATCAAACTGCAAAGCAGTTGCATTGCTACCTATTGCAATAACCAGACTATCCCATGAATCTGGTAGAGAACACAACAAACTGATGCACTTATCTTCATCTAAAATTTTAATATCAATAGATGCTAGTTGACTTACCACATTATTAAATGCATTTAGATGCTCTGTCACCGAGTCTCCATCTTTCATCCTCAGGTTATACATCTTTTTCCGCAGGAACAATTTATTCACCAGAGACTTATATTGGTACAAAGTCCCTAACTTGCCCCACAAAGCCTTCGCCACAACTTCCCCTCATACATTTAGCAATACTGAATCTGAGACACACAATCGTATTGTGATCTTTTCCTTCCGATCCAACTTCTTCCATTCTTCCTCAGACACTCCCGTTGGTTTAGTACCCAAATCTACTACGATCGACTGATATTTATCCACCAACAAATCCTCCATCTTGAGTTTCCACAACTCAAAACTCTGACCATTAAATTTCTCGATCTCTATCTTTCCACTACTCGCCATCTTCTTTCACCACCAGAACGCAGATCTCCCACTGGACAGGGTCTACCACAGGCCTGAGCGAAACCCCTCAGCAACAAAGGCGTCCCCTTAAAGCCAAAACTGCTCTCATACAAAATGTAGGTTTTAACCCCATACAAAAATTACCTGCATACGAATTCTAAAACACAAAAAATAAACAATGCAATAGCATAACACATAAAACACATATACACAGAGATTTTCCCATCGATCCCAAAACCAGGACTACCAGCTTGATTTTTCAGTATGTTCCTTTTAATGTTATAATACATATTTATACATGCCGAAGCATCCAATACCATGGATCAAAAACCATCGCGTCCAATACCATGGATCGAAAACCATCGTGTCCAAAAGCATGTGCAAAAATCATGCACAAAACCATAGGTGGGTCCGCCCATCCTAACATAGGGTCCAAAACCAAAATTTTCTGGGGTGTTGTCCGAGACCCCATAAAGTGGGGTTACGGGTACGCCTCGAACCCCTTGTGACCCCCCTGCTACACAATCTGCAATGAAGGGGGGCTCCGCCCCCAATCTAACCCCCCGGTTAACTACGTGGGCTAGTTGTGGAAAGAATATAACACAATCCAACAATAATGTGATAAGTTGTAGAAGCCGACTATGACAAATAGATGAGTCATTCATGATCCTTGATATCTCATTTGGGATGTGCAATAAGGAGGGCTCCCATCCATGGGACAAAGCCCTAATGATCCTGACCAAATTGAAAATGGAGGGGATAGTGAAGCAGAGGCCATGAGCAAGTCAATTTGGTTGGGTACTTAAAAATTGGAATTGCATATAATGTGATAAGTTGTATAAGTTGACTATGACAAATGGATGACTCATTCATGATCTCTGATATCTCACTTGGGATGTGCAATAAGGAGCTAGCAGCTAGTTTTTCCCTTGAAAATGGATGGAGAATGGATTTTTTACTCACCTAGAAGTTGTTTTCTAAGTGTTAAATTTTGAGGTATCAAAAGAACTAAACTAGAACATCATGTGCTTGTCACTTCACAAGTATTTAATTTTTCTGTGTATTATTCTTCGACAACTTCCTTCCTTGGATGAAGGCTATGTATCTTCCAATGCTATTGGGCGGTCTCCTAGGCTTAGGCTCTAGGGCTTGAGGTTGTAGCTCTTCTAATTAGGCTTGTTTTAGGGCCTAAGGTTCCAACTCTTCTAACTTGGCCTGTTTGTTTTTCTAATGTAGTTAGACTTTTTGGACTTAATTAGTGTGATAATGACTTTATTATATATATAACTTGACGCAGTCAAGGCTATTTTTTTTCCAGGCATAAGAAGGCCCTCTAATATTTCTTTTGTAAGATCAACTTATTTTAGAAGTTTAAGGAGGACATGACAAGGTGACAAGGAAAGGGACATAGAGGCCTAAGAATAGAGGGCATCATGCTTTGAAGAAGCCCAACCCAACAAAAAATGAAGCAATGAATATTTATTTTTTCATAACATGCTCCCTATAAGCTTAGTAGCAAATTGAAAACTACTAATGTAAATGTCGAATAATTCCTTGCCAACCAATGTCGTACGATCACTAGGTCAATCTTTCTTTTTGAAAGTTACCACTAAATTGAGCAGAGCAGGGAAATTGATTGTGAGTTAGCAGGGAAAGCGATTTTGAGTAGGGAAATCGCTCTTAGTCATACTACAGAGAATTACTGGTTCGAATGAATGGGAAGGGGAAAGAAGTAGGTAAGACCACAATACAACCTCCGGGAGTG
The DNA here is from genome assembly GCA_000404065.3 of Pinus taeda. Taxonomy (NCBI): domain Eukaryota; kingdom Viridiplantae; phylum Streptophyta; class Pinopsida; order Pinales; family Pinaceae; genus Pinus; species Pinus taeda. The sequence continues at coordinate 13,057 of APFE030541273.1, read as the reverse complement.
CTTATACTTAAATAGAGCATTTCAAATAACCAATCATTTCAAAATCTCTGATAAGAGAGAGAATTCTCAACATACCAAATTTATCCAATCATATGAGTTTGATTACTGCAACAACCAAGTGAATTATACAAAATACTGGCAAAAGAGAATAAAACCAGCAATTTGAGAAAACCCGATGTTGTTTTCTTATTCTAGTTCAATATATGCAAAATTGCTAGAGGATTCTACCATAATAGCTTTGGTGAGTGTTTTGATAGAATTATATTTATCCTTAAAATAGAATATCGGTGACCCCATACAATGTTAGGTAAGTATGCAAAAAAAACATACAACTCATCATGTTTATCACATTCATAACTACATCACTTTAGTAGCTAAAAAATACCCAATGATCCTTCCAATCCAATCTGGAAAATATTTCTGGAACTCATTTAACATCTGGAAATCACTGCTATTGCAGGAATCCAGGATTAGTTTCCAATGTTTTTTGGATGTGCATGTTTGCTAAGGACGACTGGAATTGGAAAATGTTTTTAGAGCGAAAATCTAGAGATTTGACAATAGTTGTGAGACATTGATTGTTTTTGGGAGTTCACGATTTCTATGGAGGTCTAGAATTGGATAGGTCGTGATTGCAAGTTTAATAAGAATAAAAGTGGCATAGGAGTTTCTTCAACATTAATATGACTACTTATCTATTTATCCGAGAATGAAGGATGTTTGGTACTTCCAACTTGAGTAGTTGAGTGCTTTGAGCTTCCTGTAGGAGGTATTGACTAAATGCTTCCAACTATTGAATTCATTTCATGGCAAGACATGGACATAGGTTAAGTCATCAGTAGTAGATCCAACTATAGATTCTGGTGTTGAAGTTGTTGATTATGTTTTTGGGTGACTAAGTCAATATGGATGGAACAGTCGTTTATGCGGTTGTTGATCCAGCTTATCCAGTGCTAGCTTATCCACCAACATCAGCACCAGTGGTAGTAGAAAATCAGAAGTGTGAATTAATGAATACTACTACATTAGCACCCTTGAACATTGCAAAGGCCAATATATCCCTGCATTTTAACTCATTTCAATGAATTGTCAAATCAATAAAATTGAGAAATGCAATTATGCATTGCACTCTGCACCAACAACTCAACAAATATTTTACTAAATTGAATTTAATCAAATCCTAATTTGAAAGAAATTCATTTCAAACTAATAGAACTTATTTGTATGGATTCGTGATAAACAAATTACTTAATCATTGCAGGAAAAGAGAAATAGGATTGATCCATGAATTCTTTGTAGTGAATGGATTGAGTATGGACATATCACAGACCCATTGAACAAGGGTGAAGTGTTATGACATTCTTCATTGAACACTACCCCTGTAGGGCAAGGTGTGCATTTTGAAAGCCAAGGAAGTCCAAAAATGCAACAAGATGTAAATATGGAGACAACATAGGCAAGGATATTTTTGGATATAGGTCCCTTCCTGTATTAATAACACATACCCTTACTATTCATAAATAGTCTGTGCACAAACTCCACATATTTTTTGAAATTGAAATATGGTATAATACTTCAAAACAATTATAGTATCTAAATATATACATACTGATTGACAGTGGTTTAGCCAAGGAACATAATTTTTCAAAATCAAAATATGGTCTATTACTTCAAAAAAATCATAGTATCTAAATATACATATCTATTGATAGTGGTTTAGGCAAGATACATAATGTCATTTTACCAACCCATCAACATCCTCTTTAGCCTTTTGCAACTGGTGTAATTGATTGACATGTTAATTAAATATAAATCCCTATGGGCACATGATTTTTGCACTTGTTTATCTTTCCATAACCCAAGATAACCCAACATGCAGATGGACAACACAAAAAGAAATCTATAACCATGGCACCCCTAGTTACTTCGCAGCAAGGACAAATTCAGAAATTGGTGAAGGAGGAGGAAGGATTGAACTAGTTACTCCACAGTAAAGACAAATTCAGAAATTGGTGAAGGAGGAGGAAGGATTTATTCAAATGCGCCCCCACTGCTTGTCCTCCAGCGCTTGGTCTTGCTCTTGGTCCTCAAAGTTCACACAAAGAGACTCATCAAAGAAGCTTTCAACCACTAGTGATACAACAGAAAACACATAGGTGTCCCCTCCATGCTACTTATCAATCACATACCCCACCCTCCCTCTGCAATATATCCATGGCGTCCTCGGACACCACCATCTCATCTATGAAAATATAATCTTCTCTACTTGCAAGGGGAGATATTGATGGTCAACCCCGACTGAGTTAGGAGGAGTTCTGAAGGAAGGGAGATTCATAGGAATTCAGAAGGAAGAGAAATTTGCTAATGAAATATGGTGTTGCTTTGTCTCGTCTTGCCTGCCTTCTACATTAATAGAAGGGGCATATGCTAGGGCATGGCTATGCTACTAATGTTAGTGATGGTGGACCACTTGTCATTAAGGTTGGAAAAGATGGAAAAAAAACACGGTTCATGGCCATATGGATACCCACCAACATAGAGTAAAGGAGGCAGTAGAATGGGCACATGGGTTATGGGAGTTCTTGGAGTTATGCCTGACCCAAGTTCCCATCTGTGAATCAAGAGGCAGCCACTTGGGTTTCAAAATAATCAATGCCCTCTAATACTACAACAACACAACATTATATGCATTCAGAACCTCCTCTGGCTGTGACCGATACCGTTACTTACCATCAGAACATGCCTCCTCCGAGCAATCCGTATGTTGCAACAATGACAACCACTGGATCTACAAGAAGGAGTGATTTTTATGGTATTTTATTTTGGAAAATTATTTTGTATGAACCTGTATAGATATATTACGCATTGAAATGGAAAAGTTCAAAGTATACATGATATTTTGGTATAGCCATATTAGATATGGAACCAGAAGGAATGTCTTCCCTAATCTTCTGCACTTCCCTGAGGAATTTATGTGCTACTGTTGAAGTTGGAGGTTGTGCACTGCTCGGTCAGGTAGTTTCACGATGTTGATATATAGTGCTTAAGTAACTACCTTGCCATGGACACAAGGAGGGGCTACTGGGCAGGTTTCTTTCTAATGAAGAAAGACTCAAGGTGAAAGGTGGGTTGCTTTCTGATGAAATCTGAAGGTGAAGGTGACCCAGAGGGAGTGATAGGTGTCAAGCATTTCTAAAGAACACATGCAAAAAGCATAGATAGATCTATAACATCTAAAACACATCTAGAACACACATCCAGAACATCCATAACACATGCAAAAATCATACAGAGATCCTTGCCTGTCTCATTGGCATGTCATATTTATTTCCTTAAAACTAATGCTAGCACTAGTTTGGCGATTCAAAATGCTAAGGAAACAAAAGAAAATACGAAGCAAATAAACTTATATGACCTATGGTTTTGGCCTCCCGGCCTCGAGAAGAGGCCAAATAAGATAGTGAAATAGATTTCACTGTAAAAATTATCACAATCATAAAAACTTTCGATCACTTCGAATAATACCCAACATTGTTTCGATTAGTATAGTCCCTGTGTTGCCTACGACAGGGACTAATAACATGTATGACCCTCTCCAAAATAAAAGAAAAAAAAAATCTCCATGTATAAGTGGTAGATGGTGTTATAAGATAAATATTATAGAAATTACTTATTTTGATCAAATGATTCTAGCTTAAATTTTGTTTTTGTGATAATTTCAAATCATCAAAGACTTGTAGTTCATGGTATTGAATTTTCTATAAAGTTGTTGAGGGTGTTTATATTGACCTAATGCTGAAAAAAATGTATAATGCTTTCAATCAAATGAAATTTAAATTTTTTGTTTTCTTGGATTTTAGTAAAATGACCATTTTGGGTAGCTTTCGGATAATCCTGACGGTAAAATTGTGGCTAAATGAGTGATATCACAAGGTGAAGGAGTGGTGATGTTAATTATTCTTTTTTCATAATTTAAAAAATAATTTTCTAATATTTTTGTAATTTTATATTTAGTTTTCGATTGACTTAGCAAATTTTGATGTGACATAATTTTTTTGGTGGAGGGCATTTTACTTTTGGTATTGGTGAGTCCTCATAATTCATTAAAAAATAATAATATTTTGAGTGGTTATTTCATAGGTGAGTGCTTCACACTCACGCTGTTATGTTTTGCTTGCTATGATTGACACTGCTACTGCTATGCCCAATATTGCAGGTCCCTTACGTGGGCGAGAGTGAGAGGCTAAATAATAGTGAAAACGAAGCTTGGTACTCATCATCACTATTCTGCATTCCACACAGAAAATTTTCTCTTACATTTAACATAATTTTTTTAAAGCATGTAGGAATTCTGAGGAAGAGGATAGGCATGTGGAGCTTTGCTTGTTTGGAAACCTATGCATGCCTATCTTGAATGGAAAGGGCCATGTACATTCTATGTAATTTGGAATCCTCTTCGGTTGCATTGTTCCAAATTCTTATCTATTGGATAATTTAATTCCAATCACCTGTTAGATGTGAAAACAATCCCCCCAAGTGTCCCAGTTCAGTTTGAGTTAGTTGAGTTTAAATCCAGTTGTTTATTACCGATGTTTCCAATGTAATCTTACTTAACTCATTCGTAATACTTGGAAGAGAATTCCTCTGCTCCATTGTTTTGTTCTCTTCAATTTTTGTCATGGTATGAGAGCTTAGCCTGTGTGAAACTCATTGAGAGCAACAAAAGAGAAGATAAGCTAGTTTGCATAAGACTCTCTGTGAGAGCAACAATGTGAGCAACATATACAAATTTTTGGAGTCTTCCATTCCTTAAGAATGGAGGCTTATCCCACTAGAGAAAGAGGTAAAGAATGAATCCCACAAAGAGAAACAAAGAGAAGAGGCGATCTTGCATAAAACTCTTTGAGAGAGCTGTAGAAGTTTGAAGAAGCCCGAGAAGAAATAGAAGGAGAATGGAAAAGTGAGCTACATCTAAGCTAGAGAAGGTGATTGAATAAAGTTCAAAGAAAATCGAATTAAAAAAATTGTTCTGATAGTGCTCTGTATTATTTGGATACATTTCATTATTAATGCAATAGAAAAGGATTAAGTGTCGCGTTAGAGTTACTAACGCTCAACGACATTGGAAAATCACGCGTTAGTTTCAATTACTTATACACTTATCGCCCTAATGCACATTCTCTTCAATACATAGAGCTTTAAGGGAGAAGAATTCCACAACATCCAGTTCAATTTTTGTCATGAGAGGTTTAAAGGTTTGAACGAAACATTTAAAGTTGTCCATGTGATTTCTTGAATGAGAAGTGCATGGTATTATTTTGAAAAAGGAAACGTAATTTCCAAAGTGCCCATGTAATATTTCATTCCATTAACTTTTTATGAGATGAGGTTCTTATGAGATTTGAGAGATGTAATTTTTTAAAAAGGGCATTCAAATTTTTGAAGAGGTTTAAACAAAAAGTGAAGAATTTAAGTGAAAGTGAAATTTGTTTATTGAAATTGAAAAGTTATTATTTAAAGAAGGATTTTTTTAAGAAAAGAAAAAGGTGGAAGTGATAATAGAGTAAAGAGAGTTGGACTTGCACCATGCAACTTATGTGTGAAGACAATGAACAAATGGGGAAAACCAAGAGACTAAGAAGGTCAAAGTGACAACAAGAGATGTTTGAGATCTTTTTAGATCTCGAAGTGATGATCTAGATTTAAATAGGAATGCAAAAAATTACAGATAAAACCATAAATACAAAGATGCAATAGAAATAACACTTCATTTCATTAATATCCAACACTGAAATATGCTTACAAACATGATGGAAATAAGCCTAGCTCGGGCGATGGTAGCTTATCTCTGAGAAGAGATGTGGCAGCTACATGCCTCTGAATTGTGTTACAGTGAGGCTCAAAGGTCTATTTATAATTGAGAAACAATGGAAAACCCTAAACATCTAAAAACCTAACCCTAGGACATGAAGCACCAAATTATGGGCCCCATTTGGGTAAATTGGTACATAAACTTCCCGGGGTTGTAACATTGGCATACGATCTCTATTTGATGCACACAATACCTCGTTAGAAATATCTATCTGAGGAATACAACTTTTGTATGACCAAAATCAACTAATGACCCATGTTGGTCCTGATTTTCCCAAAAAACGTTGTTTAGGGCTTCAAAATGGCTTTGGAAGTTTGATCCGAATTGGATCCTAGAACACACTCTAAGTTTTCATGAACTCCTAAAAACATGCCAAGTTTCAAAGTCTTATGAAGGTCAAGCTTATCAGATATATCCTTGTAATAGTTGCAATTTGTGATCAGCGCAAAGCAACGAGGACACTCTGTTAAGCACACAAACCGTCGGCCCCTGGTAACACGCACTGTCACCAATTAGTAAAATAGGAGGCCATTTCGAGAAACAGGGGTGGTTTCTGATCTACGATTAGCAATAATTGCATATTTCTGGGCAAACCCCTCAAAGAAGGAAAAGCCCCGAGTGCCTGGACCCGAAAGGTTATAAAATGTAAAGGATATCACGACGATTCCATTGGAGGCGGGATTCCACGAAACCAGCAGGATATCGGAAGGGCTCGAGGTGGTAAGTGGTTTCAACCAAGTCCCACCTGATGTCACACATCAATTGCCACGCATCCAACGGAAGAGAGAGAAAAATGTTCACAACAGGCGGGTAACCATCGAGCTACTCAACCACCCGATATGAGCTACATCCGTAGGATTTGGGGGGCCCAAATCAACGGCAGGGACCATCCCGATGCGTGACCGGATTTGACAAGGTTATAGAGCAAGATGACATGGGATTTGAAGTTCGACATGGATGATGAGCTGGCAAAAGATTTGGTTTCATGGGAACTCTTGGAGCAAACGGAAATAACGGTCATTCAAACATGTTCGAGAGAGATGACACCCTCATCCATTATAGAATAGGTGGCCACCTCCCTGTGAAGTGTTATGCAGTTACTATAAACATCGAAAGAAGGGATTCAGATGGACAAAGGTGGGGAATCAGGAAGCCGAGGAAATGAATAGTCATAAAAAATATTGGATTTAAAGCCATGAACTGACAGAGAAAGAGACAAGGAGTTAGTTAGGCGCAGAAAGTTGAGAGCAGAGAAAAGAAGTCGAGCTGAATTGCAGAAGCAGAGGTAGCATCAAGCTAGACAGAGACAGAGAGAGTCAGAGAATCTGTGTGCTTTGGAGAAGACTTGAGAGTTTCAAGCGAACTCCTCTATATATGCCTGTCATGTGTGAGTCTCAGATTGGGCTCATACTACGGTCTCCAATAGAGGTTGAGTTTTAGTGAGGAGAGTCTGTGTACTCCAGAGACTTGGGGAATCCAAGTATAGTCCTACTGATTTGTATATGTTGTGTGAGACTCAAATTGAGCTCACTATTGTAAAAGCTCTGCTTTTGAAAACATAATAGAGAGGCCACCACTGAAGGCTAGACCGAGAGACATAGCCTAGGAGTGTTGGGTGAACTCCTTATTAAACTTGTTGTGTTTACATGTTTTCTTGTTATGTTTTCTCTAACTACTTCAGTGCCTATGTATTTTGCAATCTTATCAATCTGTTGCATAAAATAACATAGGCACATCCAGGCACATGAGTCTGTAATACCTTAATTGTTTGTCTTAGATCAATTACATATCAAGTGGTTTAAGAGCTCTAGGTTACTAAGGTTAGACAAGCTTGTGCTGGATTCTTTTGTTGAATGATAACTAGATCAAAGCTTAAATTAGGAGAACGAGAGTTGGTTGAAGCTAACCTAAAAATTAGAAGATTCTATCCTAAGAGGAAAATGTCAGAAGAAAGTCCCTTGGAATCAAACTCTCAGTTCATGGACAGTTTCATGACCATGAGAGCATGGTAGAAGAAAGGTATAGATAATTTAAGAAAGGTAGAGGTGAAGAGTCATCAACCTCCAAACAAGATAAAGGAGTCGAAGAAACTCTTCTAGTTGCCCACAAAGAAGGCAAAGGAAAAGAAGAGAAGCCCTCTTCACCATCTCCCCCATCATCACCTTCATCATCATCTTCTTCACACAAAGAAAGCCCTGAAAAGAAAAAGAAGAAATCTTCTTTGATTAAATTAGATATGAAGTTTGATTTGCCAGTTTGTGATGGAGAATTGAATGCAAAAAAGCTAGATAACTGGATTAGAAAAATTTATGTATATTGTAGAGTGTAGAACATCGACTCAGAAAGGAGAAAGATTCAACTAGCTAGCCTATGCCTTGGAGGCACTGCTCTGGTATGGTGGGAAGGCAGGACAAAAGCTGATTTGAAGAAGCATGGTAAAATTCTTTCTACCTGGAATGAACTTGTTTATGCAATTAAAAAACAATTCTATCCACTAGCTTATATGCAGCAAGCTATGATGAGTTGGAAAACTCTTTGCCAATTGAAAGGGCAAAGTGTACAAAGTTACATCCAAGAATTTAGGAAAAGAGATTTGATTCTAGGCATTTCTTTAGACTCACCTCAAACTTTGCTGATGTATATAGGTGGTCTACATAGTTATTTAAGACATACCATTCTCATGTTTAATCCCACTAGCATAGATGAGTTATCTGTTCAGGCTACACATCTAGAGGCTAGAGGCAAGAATGCGAACCCAGAAGTTGGGGGATCATCAAAACCCACTGCAAAGAAGAACAAGGAAAAGAGAAAACAAAAATGGAAAGAGAGGAAGGCAAATGTTGCAGAAAAGACCAAACCTTCATGCACTCATTGCAAGAAGGATGGGCATGATGATGAACATTGTTGGATTCTACATTTGGAACTAAAACTCAAGAAGTATGATGGAAAAAAGGAGAAGACTTTTGCAGCTATTCAGAAGGATTTGCGGTGAAACTCAGGGGATGAAACAACAATTGTAGCCACAGGTATAAAAGGTAAAAATTCTGAAGCATATACTAGTAATTCTGCACAATCTATTGATAACGAAGAAAATGATAGGAAAAGGCATGAGCTTTTTCATATTAGAGTTATTTTCAAGCATCAAAAGATTGATACTTTGTTTGATAGTGGCTCACAAGTAAACTTAATTTATGAAGCAATTGTAAAGAAACTGGGATTACTAACCACACCTCACAAAAAGCCATATCCATTAGGTTGGTTATGTGATAAAGCAAAGTGATGAGTGACTAGACAATGTAAACTTAGGTTTTCATTTGGGTCAACATTTGTAGATGAGGTTGAGTTAGATATTGTTCCCTTGGATTTATGTGGAATTGTTTTAGGAAGTCCTTACTTGTATGGTATGAAAGCCATTTTCTATAGAGCTGAAAACAAGTATCAACTCGCTAAAGATGGAACTGAATATACTTTAAGAGCTCATAAAATCAAGAATAATTACACTCTCATAAAGTCAGGGAAGATGAAAATAATTGTAAATTCATGCAAACAATTTTTACTGATGGTTGTAAAGGAAAAGAAACCTGATAAAACCAATGTATTTGAAGGCTGCAATGCTAAACAACAAGCCGATTTAGAAAAAGTTGTTTCAGAATATGATATACTATTTCAAGGACCTAAAGGTCTGCCACCCAAAAGGGAAATAGTACATGATATTAATTTGTAGCAAGATGCTCCATTGCCTAACATCGGAATGTACAAGTTGTCCACTTTAGAGAATGCAGAAATCAAGAAGTAGGTACAGGAGCCGCTTGAGAAAGGGTTCATAAGACCTAGCACATCACCTTGTGGGTCTCCAATTGTCTTGCTGAGAAATAAAGATGGATCATGGAGAATGTGCATTAATAAGATAATGATCAAAAAGCTTTATCCCCTTCCTTGCATAGATGATCTATTAGATTAGTTGAAAGAAGCTGTTTACTTTTCCAATTTGGACTTGCATAGTGGATACCATTAGGTCAGAGTTGCAAAGCAAGATGCATGGAAGACTGCTTTCAAAACAAATTAGGGATTTTTTGAGTGGTTGGTTATGCCTTTTGGCTTAACTAATGCTCCTGCTACTCTCATGAGAGTAATGAATGATGTACTCAGGCCTTTTATTGATGATTTTTTCATTGTATATTTACATGACATTCTTATATTTAGTAAAACATAGGAAGAACATTTGAATCATGTAAAGCAGACTCTAGATGTTTTGAAAAGAGAAAATCTTTGTGTTAAGCTATCAAAATGTGAATTTGACAAAACATATTTGAATTATTTGGGTCATATTGTAGGGGGTGATGAATTGAAGATAGATCCCTCTAAGGTTGCAGCCGTTGCAAACTGGCCCAAACCCAAATCTGCTATAGAAGTTAGAAGCTTCCTAGGAGTAGCACAATACTGGAGAAAGTTTATTTCTAACTTTTCCTTGATTGCAGCTCCCTTACATGCTTTAATAGGATTGAAAAAGGTGCTTCAGTGGGGAGGCAAACAACAGAAAGCCTTCAACACCTTAAAAGAAAAGATTAGTACAACACTAGTACTAGCACTGATCGATCTTCAAAGACCCTTTGAGATTGAAACAGATGCCAACAGCTATGCCATGGGAGTAGTGTTGATGCAGCACGGTAAACCCATATGTTATCATTCTGAGACATTTAATTTTGCAATAGTTAATTATCCCACATATGATAAAGAATTGTATGCATTAGTATAGAGTGTGAAAAAGTGGAAACATTATCTAATGGGAAAAGAGACAGTTATACACACTGATCATCAACCACTTCAATATTTGCACTCACAAACTAAGTTGCATCAATGAAGACACTATAGGTGGATGGGTTTTCTACAACAATTTCATCTTGTCATCAGATATAAAAAGGGCATACATAATAAATTTGTAGATATGTTGTTTAGACCAATCATAAATGCATCTACTATACTTAAGCATAATTCAGTATTTCATGAAAGCTACATTGAACAAATATGCCCAAGATATAGATTTTAGAGATGTATACGAAACTTTAAGTCATGGAAAACAATTAGAAGAATTGGATTATCATGTTAAGGACCAACTCTTGTATCATTTAGGAAAGTTATGCATTCCTCAAAATGAAAGAGTAAAGATAATTTGAGAAGCACACACTTCTCTAATATCAGGTCACTTTGGTGTAAGTAAAATAGTTGCACATCTACAAAGATTTTGTTATTGGCCAAAAATGAATGAGACAGTTTCTAGATATGTAAGAGGGTGTACTATGTGTGCCTAAAACAAGCCCAACAACTGAAAACTAGGTTTGTACACTCCATTACTAGTTCCTTCTCATCCTTGGGAAAGTATTTCCATGGACTTTGTTGGGGGACTCCCTAAATCTAGAAAAGGTCATCACTATTTATATGTTATTGTGGATACGTTCAGCAAAATGTGTATTCTAATACCTTGTAACAAACAGATTACAACTTAAAAAATAGCAAAGTTATTCTTTCAGCATGTATGGGTTCATTTTGGATTACCCACTTCCACTGTATCCGATCGAGATACTCGATTTGTTGGGAAATTTTGGTCGAGTCCATGGGAATTAATCGACACCAGACTAAAGAAGAGCACAACTTTTCATCCACAAACATATGGCAAAACAGAGGTGGTCAACAGGACAGTGATCCAGTTGCTTAGAGGCTATTACAGCAAGCATCCCAGCCTTTGGGATGAACATCTGTGTTATGTGTAGCATGCTTACAACCGGGCTAAACATTCTTCTACACATAGATCTCCTTTTGAGACCTGTTTTGGTTTCATACAAGGTCTCCCTTGGATTTTGTCTTTGGTAAAGACATAGCAGTTGATGGACATAGTGATGTGGACAAGGCAACCAAGTTCATTGAACAAATCTAAGAGATTCACCAGGTAGTCTAGGAACAGCTGGAAAAGAGCCAAGCCAAGTATAAGGTAAGGCATGATAAGCATCAAACTGAGCATATTTTCCAAGTTGGTGATCAAGTCTAGCTATATATTAGCAAAGACAGAATGCAAGGTGAAGGTAAGAAGCTAAAGCCGATAAGGTATGGACCTTTCAAGGTACTTGAGAAAATTTGTGAGAATTATTTTCACCTTGATTTGCTAGCTTACATGCACATCTATTAAGTAGTTAATGTAGAAAGCTTGAGACTATTTGAACCTTCATTGATCGAAGATCCTGAAGAGTAGAGTCAATTTCCTTCTATTGACGATCTGTTGCCTGAATATCTCAATGAATTGTAGGAAGATACAGTTCTAGACAAAAAGGTGAGAACTACGTGTAGAGGGGATGTTGAGTACCTTAGGATTGGGCTCAAAGGTTCAAAACCAAGCAGTGCAAGATGGATAGAAATTGGGCAAGTAAGGAATCTATATCCTCACTTGAATGATGCTTAAAAACCAACTTTCGGTGGTCCAAAATATTTTTCAGTGGGAAGTTCGTGATCCGAATTAGATCCTAGAACACACTCTAAGTTTTCATGAACTCTACAAATATGTCGAGTTTCAAAGTCTTATGAAGGTCAAGCTTATCAAAGATATTCTCATAAAAATTGCAATTTTTGATCAGTGCAGAGAAACGAGGACCCTCGGTCAAGTGCACAGACCATTGGACCATGGTAACGCGCGTTGTCACAAATTAGAAAAATGGGAGGTCTTTTCGAGAAACAGGGGTGGTTTCTGATCTGCGATTAGCGATAATTGCATATTGCTGGGCAAACTCCTCAAAGAAGGAAAAGCCCGAAGCGCTCGTGTTATAGACATTTTTGGGCACTTTAACCCCAATCATAAATGTCCATAAACTGACGGCTCCTAAGTCCCTAAAAGTGTTGCTTCATTGCCTAAAGGAACAAGGTCAGCTGATTACATCATATCCCAGAAGTTCTCCACTAAAAACTGCTCATAAATGGTCAAAACTGGACCATACTGAAAACCCAGTGCAGAGGGTACAATGCATACACCTTCCCAATGTACAGGGTGTGATGCATACTGTTTTCCTCCTTTAGGGTGCGATGGTCGGGAATGGACAAATGGCAGGGACAAAAATGTGAGGTGGAAGATCATGGAATCTTCCAGAAGCTTCCCCTCTGACACTTGCCCCTCCATTTTCGACCAGGGATGAGTAAGAGATC
>APFE030541270.1:0-26682 GCA_000404065.3 Pinus taeda | reverse complement strand
TAGATAATGTTTGTAAATTTTAATAGAAGATTTAGTAATAATAATATTTTAAGAAAAGTTTTTTCGATAGAAATCAAATAAGAGAATTTTTTGGCTAATGGTTTTCAAACTAACTAGTGTGGTTCATCATCAATTTCACGCCCCTACACTAGCAGTAATCTTCCAACCGCACTATAGCGAGGTGCGGCACCACCAAACAATTTCTCTTCACCAATACTTATGTTTATGGACTACATCTAACATTCATATTTAGTTTATTTTTCGTTACCAAGTATTATCTTTGTCCTTTATACAAGATGAAACCCATACACATTCATCATAAATAGCATTAACATATGTAAATGCACAACAATATAAAGGGAGGGTCAACTCTCTGCAATATGAGTCTGTCCATATATCAATATATATAATCTTCAATTTTTACAACATAAGCTAAATCTTGTAGGAAACCCCAAATTTACACTTAGCCAATTTTCCAACTTTGGCAAACTCGGTTGCCCAGCTTATCGGCTTGCCTGAACGGTCGTCGCATGTTTTGCCTAACTCTTCGTTCACCCCTGAATGCATTCGTTCAGCTCGTCATGTTGTTTTCCCAACTTGGGCGCCCACCCGTGTCACCATGCATGCCTACCCGACACGTTTGCACATCGGTCACCTTCGTTCACAACCCATCGCACTTCTTCACCCAGCTCGCCCTTCATTCATTTAGCAAATGCCTTCACCATGCTAACCTGCCTGGCATTATTTTTCAGCCCAACCGTGCCTTCATTCGGTGGGTGCACACACACCCGTGTCGCCTCTCACCTGAACTCTCGTTCACGATCTTGACCTGCCTTCGTTCGGTGGGCTGCACGTAGTACTGCCTACAAAGCTCCTGTTCATGACCTCCCGTTCAACCACCCAAAACACCACACTTCGTTTCCACCTTTTTGTCATGCATGATGCGCCCTACCCCAAGTTGCCTATCCGCACGTTCACCATGTCAACCAACTCGTCGTGCATGGCGCGCCCTACTCGGGTCCCCCATTCGCACGATCACCTGGTGCTGCACGAATTCGTGCACCCAACACCCTCCGCGGGTCACCCGGCTGACCTTTGTGCATGCCTGCCTGGGCACTGCACGCATCGTTCAATGGACACCCTTTGTGGTTCACCCGACCAACCTTTGTGCACACCGCTCGTGTCAACCGTCGTTTCCCCCGACTCACCCGTCGTGTGGGCTCATGACTTGTTGTTGGCCGCTATCACCTTCACACCTGCACTTCGGCCGCTGATTGTAGAACTCTCCACCTCGTCTAACCACATAACTCCTTGTGAGTTCGTTGATCGAACTTGTGTTAAATTCCTCCAAAACTTGTCCAACTTATACTCTTCGTACACCATGTCTATGTGCCTAGCTGACCTGCCATAACACTCTCCTCCTGTCGGCTTCACCCTTTCCACAACGCGTCAGCCTGGCCATCTCCATGGTTGGCCGCCCCATCGTTTAGCCAGTCCACCTATTGGCTCGCCCATCGTGTGGGGCACCCTGGGACCACCTACCTAATATAAACTCAACTCGTCATTTCTCCATAACATAACTCCAAAACACTTCACATGACTCCACCGTGGCCACAACTCACCCATCCGCATGCCCTCCAGCTCGTGGCCCTCACATTCTCCCCCACTTGAAATCATTGTCATCCTCGACAATTCCTCATCTCGGCAATTATTTGTCACCAAGATATCCATACCAAGGCATATACTCCATCAGTATGTCATACATCGGAAAATCATCTCAATCCATGATCATCAATCACCTCGTCGCAATCTCCACATGCCGCTCCCATCGTGGAAGGCTGGCCCTTTCATCTCAAGCTACATGCCTCCTACAACATATCGTGTCGACCTCATCATGCATCGTCATTGTGTGAACTGCTGCAATGATACTCCAACACAATGCTAACACATCTCTATACACTACCGGTCCCCATGATTCGAACTAGTTGGGTAGTTAATCCAACTGTCACATCCAAACCATAAGAATGCACATCCTTATGCCATCATCAGTAGTTTCTCAAAACATCTCGTCACATCCTCAACTCGATCAAGAATCCATCTCCATACAAATAAGCCATGCCCAGGTCCATGAAGTAGTCTTCATCTCATCTGCAACATGTTGTCCATGTGCTGCCCATGATCGTAGATCAATCAGCTCCCATGTGTCAAAAGTGGTTAAGTCTCGGCTCAACCCATGCCCAAGTGTTGCCACCAAGGCATCATCATCGTTGTAACTCCATCACTCCAAAGTGTCCCATATCAATCCTCCACGTCAAGTCACTCTTCTAAGCCACACCCATACATGTAATCGAAAGTATGCACCCCATCCTGCATCAAAGTCCCTGACCTCAACTCCTCAATGCATCAGATCCTCTAAGTCCACCATATATGAAGTCCTCAAAAAGTCACAACCTCATGTCATCATGAACTCCATGAGTCATCTCCAACCAACATCCAGCAAGCATACAAGTCTCAGCCCAAACATCTCTGCAAGATGCCTTAGCTCTCCATGTATTAGGAATGCTCCATAGTCTGCTCACAGTCCATGGCCTTGTTGTACAAAAGTGCACAACATCTCCATCAGCTCATAAGTAAAACATATCCATGTCACATCAGTAAATCCACCTACACAACATCCCTGCCTTGGCACTCCTCATTGGATGCCCATAAATGACACCTCTACAAGTGCTCCTGGATAATTTCCTTGCATAAGACCGCCATGCTCCATGTCTCCAACCTGATGCCCATGACTAAGTTTCCCATGCTGTCCAGCTAAGTGGACCCATCACAACAATCGGTCATCCCCATCCAAGTCTGTAAATCCAGTCTAGTGAACTCGGTCACCCAACCATATCATCATCACGAGTCCCTTCCATCATAGCTCTCCCACTAAAGGTTCCACCAAGACTTCCTCTTGGTCTCGACCATGAGAAGTCCATCCAAGTATCATCATACTCAAGTGTGTGCCCTCCTCCAATCTGTCCATGAGTCATGCTGGGCACTTAGCCAATTTCTCCATGTGGCTAAAGCATGACCCATTCATCCGCAATGATCATCATGTTCCTCCCTTATCACGGGCCTTTGTACCTTCTATCATAAGGTCAAAAACAACCCCAACAAGTCCTCCAACAATCAGTGATCCTTGCTTTGTTATACAAGGTCTCATCGTAGACATCCATGGTAAGATCCCCCCTTGCATCGGAAAACTGACTTTGCTCTTCCCTGCATACGATTCATCTACTAAATGCTCAAATGAAACACAAGTATCAATAGTACTTACTTCATCATGAGGCTCCTCCATGTGAGTATCCTCATCCACCAATGTCTACAAACCACACGATCTTGGTCCAACTTGATCAACCTCAAGTTCATCCTCCATCATTGTCACATCTGCAACATCCTCGTATTGGTACTTGAGTTCTTCAAGTTCTTCTTTGATCTTCGAACAACCTTCCCAAATCATCATGTTTTCGGTCTTCATCGAAGTCCATTCAGAACTGCATCTGCTCATCAATTCCAATACCTTGTATCGGAAAGCTTCACTCGCCATAGGTTCTTCTACCATCTCGGCCATCCACTTTCCTGCAACCTGAATCACCCTTCAGATTTCTTCAACATTCACCAGGTTCTCCCTGCAAAACTGAACCAGCTCTTGACTCCACCTGTTAGTGAGATCAACTTCCTTCACTTGCACTCCACCTGAATCAGCTTTGATACCACCTATTACGATAGTGCTATGGGATCAGCTCTTCATCATACACCAGCTCTGATACCACCTGTCACGCCCCTACACTGGCGGTAATCTTCCAACCACACTATAGTGAGGTGCGGTACCACCGAACACTTCCTTTTCACCAATAATTATGTTCATGGACTATGCCTAACATTCATACTTAGTTTATTTTTCGTTACCAAGTATTATCTTTGTCCTTTATATAAGACGAAACCCATACACATTCATCATAAACAGCATTAACACATGTAAATGCACAACAATATAAAGGAAGGGGCAACTCCCTGCAATATGAGTCTACCCGTATATCAATATATATATAATCTTCAACTTTTACAACATAAGCTAAATCTTGGAGGAAACCCCAAATTTACACTTAGCCAATTTTCCAACTTCGGCAAACACAGTTGCGTAGCTCATCGGCCTACCTGAATGTTCGCCATACGTTCTGCCCAACTCTTCGTTCACCCCTAAATGAATTCATTCAGTTCATCATGTTGTTTTCCCAACTTGGGAGCCCACCCATGTCACCGTGCATGCCTACCCGGCACGTATGCACATCGATCACCTTCGTTCACAACCCGTCGAACTTCTTCACTCGGCCTGCCCTTCATTCGTTCAACAAACATGCTCACTGTGCTACCCTGCCTCACATTATCGTTCAGCTCAACTGTGCCTTCGTTCAGCGGGTGCACACACACCCTTGTCGCCTCTCACCTGAACTCCCATTCACAATCTCGACCTCCCTTCATTCAGTGGATAGCACGTAGTATCGCCTAGAAAATTCTCATTCACAACCTCCGGTTTGACCACCGAAAACACCACACTTCATTTTCACCATTTCGTCATGCACGACGCGCCCTACCCGAGTCGCCCGTCCGCACATTCATCGTGTCAACCAACTCGTCGTGCATGACACACCCTACTTGGGTGCCTGTTCACACGATCACTTGCTGCTACACAACTTCGTGCACTCGATGCCCTCTGCGGGTCACCCAGCCGACCTTCGTGCATGCCTGCCTGGGCACTGCACACACCGTTCATCGGATGCCCTTTGCGGTTCGCCCGACTAACCTTCGTGCACACTGCCCATGTCAACTGCCATTTCCTCCAACTCACCCATCATGCAGGCTCATGACCTGTGGTTGGCCGCTGTCAATCATGGTGAATCATGGTCAACCATGGTCAAGTGTCGCATTGTGAAAAAGATTGTCTCAATATGAAAATCAACAATGGTCAACCATGTTTATTTTAGGGTTTATAATATTTATCTTAGGTTTTTTATCCATCGGGTTTAATATCATTTCCTTGTGTTTATAATCCCTTGGGTTTTTAGTATTAATCCCTTGCGTTTATTATTCCCTTGGGTTTATAATATCAATAATGGTCAACCATAGTCATCCATGGCCAATCATGTTTATTTTAGTATTTATAATATTTATCATAGGGTTTATATACTTTGGTTTATAATATTTATCTTAGGGTTTGTCATAGGATTTTATCTATATGAAAATCAACCATGGTCAACCATGGCCAATCATGGTGAATCATGGTCAACACTAGTCTAACATGGTTGACCATAGTAAATTATGGTGAATCATGATCAACCATGGTCAAACATCGAATTGTGACAAAGACTGACAAGATATGAAAATCAACCATTTTAAACCATGGTCAACCATGTTTATTTTAGGGTTATAATATTTATCATAGGGCTTATATGCCTTGGGTTTATAATATTACTCTGGGTTTAATATTATTCCCTTGGGTTTTTAGTATTAATCCATTGGGATTATAATATCAATCCTTTTGGTTTATTAATCTAAGGATTTATTTTCCTAAAGTATAACACTATTCATAGGACTTATAATATTAATACTTGGGTTCAACATAAATCCCTTCAGTTTATAATCATGATCAACCATTATTCGTCCTCACATTATGACAAATATTTTCTCAATACAAAAATCAATCATAGTCCAACGTCGCATTGTGATAAAGATTGTCTCCATATGAAATTATTCATTTTCAACCATGGTCCAATGTCGCATTGTGACAAAGATTGTCTCAATATGAAAATCAACCATGGTCAACCATGGTCTAACGTTGCATTGTAACAAATATTGTCTCAATATGAAAATAAACCATGGTCAACCATGTTTATTTTAGGGTTTATAGTATTTATCTTAAGGTTTATATACGTTATGTTTATCATATTAATCCCTTTGGTTTATAATATCAATTCCTTGTGTTTATTAACATAAGGGTTCATATTCCTAGGGTATAATATTATTCATAAAGTTTACAATAGTAATCTTATGGTCCAATGTCACATTGTGACAAACATTGTCTCAATATGAAAATCAAACATTATCGTCTATCGTCAACCATGGTCCAACGCCGCATTGTGACAAAGATTGTCTCAATTTGAAAATCAAGCATTTTCCAACGTCACAATGTGACAAAGATTGTCTCAATATGAAAATCAGCCATGGTCAACCATTGTCAACCATCATCAACCATGTTCAATCATGTTCAACCATGGTTCACTGTCACATTGTGACAAAGATTGTCTCAATATGAAAATCAACCATGGTCTGATGTCACTTTGTGACAAAGATTGTATCAATATGAAAAGCAACCATGGTCTACGATGGTCAAGCATATTTATTTTAGGATTTATAATATTTATTATATAGTTTATGTACGTTGGGTTTAAAATATTAAACCCTTGGGTTTAATATTATTCCCTTGAGTTTATAATCCCTTGGGTTTATTAATATAAGGGTTCATATTGCTAGCGTATAATATTATTCATAGGGTTTATAATGTTAATCCTAGGATTTAATATAAATCCCTTAGGTTTATATTCATGGTCAACCATAGTCAACCATGGTCCAATGTCACATCCTAACAAAGATTGTCTCAATGAAAATCAACCATGTTCAAGCATCGTCAACCATCGATGTTCATGGTCAACCATGCTCAAATGTCGCATTCTGACAAAGATTGTCTCAATATGAAAATCAATTATGGTCAACTATGGTCATTCATGGTTAATATGGAAGTCAACCATGGTCAATCATGGTCAACCATCATCTAACATCGCATTGTGACAAATATTGTCTCAATATGTAAATCAACCATGGTCTAACGTCACATTGTGATAAGAATTGTCTTAATATGAAAATCAATCATGGTAAACCATGTGTTTATAATATCTATCTTAGGGTTTATATGCCTTGGGTTTTTAAAATTTGTCCCTTGGGTTTAATATTTCCCTTTGGTTCATAATCCCTTTGGGTTTTAGTATTAATCCCTTGGGTTTATTAATCCCCTGGGTTTATTATTCCCTTGGGTTTATAATATCAATCATGGTTATTCATGGTCAATCATAGCCAGCCATGGTTGAATGTCGCATTATGACAAAAATTGTGAAAATAATGGACAATCATGGTCAACCATGGTCGAAAATCACATTGTGACAAAGATTGTATCGATATGAAAAGCAACCATGGTCAGCCAAGGTAAACCATGGTCCAACGTCGCATTGTGATAAAGAATGTCTCGATATGTAAATCAATCATGGTCCAATGTCGCATTGTGATAAGGACTATCTCAATATGAAAATCAACCATGTTCAAGCATGCTTATTTTAGTATTTGTAATATTTATCTTAGGGTTTATATACCTTGGGTTTATAATATTTGTTCCTTAGGTTTAATATTATTACCTTGGGTTAATAATCCCTTGGGTTTATTATTCCTTTTGGTTTATAATATTAATCATGGTCAACAATGGTCAACCATGCTCGAATGTCACTTTGTGACAAATATTGCCTCAATACGGAAATGAAACATGGTCAACCATGGTCCTATGTCACATTGTGACAAATATTGTCTCGATATAAAAATCAATCATGGTCAATCATGGTCAACCATGATCCAACATCACATTGTGACAAGGATGGACTCAATATGGAAATTAACCATGTTCAATTATGTTTATTTTAGTGTTTATAATATTTATCTTATGGTTTATATACCTTGGGTTTATAATTTTTATCCCTTGGGTATATAATATCAATCCCTAGTGTTTATTGATCTTATGGTTCATATTCCTAGGGTTTAATTTTATTCCCGTACGTTTATAGTACTTTGGGTCTTTAGTATTGATCCCTAGGGTTTAATATTCCCTTGGGTTTATAATATCAATCATGGTCAACTATGGTCAGCCATCACTAGTACAAAATGAGAGACTAGTGACTACGTGACTAAAAAATTTAGTCACCACAATTATTTCAAGTAAATTGCTACTAGATTTGAGAAATTTTGAGTGACCGAACTAAAAGTGACTAACTTAAATGACTAATTTAGTTTACGGATTAAATATATGACTATAATTAAGTGACTCAACTAAAAGTGACTAACTCAAATGACTAATTTAGTCTAGGACTAAAATATATGACTAGAGAATAAGTGACAAAATTAAAAATGATTAGCATAAATTAAAAATGATTAACGCTTTACTTGTGAGGACACATTATCATATTTATACGTGTTCATGTTGGATTTGACATATCTAGGTAACATATCTATGACATAGTAAACACTCTTAAGCTTCACATGAGTACATGAATGCATGAAACACCTTGATATTTAAGCTCTTCAATAATTGTGAAAAGGGTTTACAAATTTCCATCATGGTCAAATTTTGTTCTTGATACATTTATTTCTTACATTTTTTAACACATTTGACATTTTAACCATGCCCTTACACAAATCAGTGCACGAGAACATGAAATGACTTGGTTCATAAGGATAACAATTCACTATTTTTAAGATTATCTTGACAGTTTACTTTTTTGCATTTTTATAGATGTATGATCAATTTCTCATTTGAAATGTCACATCCTAACACACATTAACAAGATAGTGATCGAAGCCCAATAGTGCCACTATTTGTGCACTCTACACACAATTTAGACAATGCACACAATTCTTAAATATTTGATGTTGGCATGATATGGAATTTCTTATTGTTCAAGGGTTCTTTAAAACTTACATTGATCTATAGTCTTAATGGAAATTTATTCTAAATACCTAGTGGTTAATGTGTTCACACGCTAATGGTATTTCTCAATGTTCATTCTCTGTAATTACACACTTTGGAATGTTACAAATACATCATTTGGGTCACAATTCTACATTTACAAACTACCCAACTATAAATGGTGATAAATTGATGATAAATGGATGACATTTGAATGTTACAAATGTGTAAGTGGTCCACATTCAACTTTGTTGTCTTCATTGTCCTTAGTAAGAACGAAAAGTTTGAATATTTCCTTTATTTATCATTGCAAATACATAACTCTTTAATGTCTAAAACATAGTTAATATTGGTGTATGATCTCTTAATGATGGAATGGTCTCTTGATGATGATAACAATCTCTCAATCTCCAATACTAATGACTATGATGAATGAATGATCTAATGCCTTACTTGTATGGACACAATTTATGATTCATTTTCTATTTTTATTGCGTCATTGTATATATGCTTCACTAGCATCTCATGATATATGGTTGGTTGAGCAAGTTTTATTTTTCATTTTTCAAGTATAATTTCGTTGCATGAATAAGCATAGTTTTCTTATTAAAATCATTCAAAATTTGTTCATAATTCATGCTTTGTTTGACTATTCACACACTTATCCTAACTTTTTACTTTGAAAGTGAGTAGTGTCAAATCACTAGTCTTTGTTAAGGAACTTTCCTTCATTACTCAATGACCTATCTTAGCTTCATCTTTATGGATTCCCCCCTTAGACAAGGATACCCTTCAGTAGTTTAAAGAGTGAGAGAAAGCCACCAATGTGACATTGGGTGGGCTAATTGAGAGTTGTCTTTTAGGCATTCTATGCGAGGCTATATGAGAGTGTTTGAGTGATGACACAATTTAGAAAATGTTTACAAGAATATTAGTTTACCTTATTTCCATCACCTAAACTACCTCCATTAAAATCATGAGATTTTAATAACATCTAATTTTGATAAATAATTAATTCAATAAAATTTAAAAAAATAAGATTATTATTATTATTGTTATTTTTTGAATATGGCAAAATAGACAACTATAGCGAGCTTGTACTTACATGACAGTGATCGATTCTATCCACTACCACAATCACCTCTAAGTATACCCACATCACCTCACACATGATACACTAATCTAAGTTTAAACCAATAACATTATTAAAAATGTCTTAACAACCCATTCCATCATCAACTAATCCACACCATAGAGAAAATTAAAACTAACTTTCAATATTAAAAAATATAGCCGTTTTATTTTATTTGAAAATTAATTTTAACACAATCACCTCCAAGTATACCCATATTACCTCACACATGTACACTAAGCTAATCTAAGTTTAAATGAATAGCATTATAAAAAATGCCTTAACAACTCATTCCATCATCAACTAATCCACACCATGGAGCAAATTAAAACTAACTTTTAATATTAAAAAATACAGCCATTTTGTTTTATTTGAAAATCAATTTTAATATCTAATTTTAGGAAACTCGGTAAAATAAAATTTAATGTGAAAAGTGTAAGAAAATAATTTTTTGTCCGTGAAATGCTATGAAAATAATATATTATAATCCACTAATCTATTATAAACTATTTAGGCCCAAAATCGGCTCATATAAAATTCTTTTGCAAGTGAGAGGAGTATAAATAAATATTTCACTAAATTGTTATAACAAGTCGGATGCTACATGTAAAAATTGGCATTTCAATTATGGAAAGCAATGAACAGGGGCTCATATGAAACAAACAAAGGCTTCAAATTGGTTTTATTGCAACACATGCATGTTAGATCAATAAGCGTCTCTAATTTACATAATTCTGCCAACCATCTTCTCACGCTTACTTGGATCTAAATTAATGAGATTCCAAGGTATTTTTCACTCTTTGTTTTTTCTTTTTAGCAATTCAATTTTCTTGCTTTATTTTTGAGTTCTTCCTCTACTGTTATTTTCTCATCGAATTTTTTGTTCTTATTGAGAAGGTTTTTCCGCCATGGTATCATTGCGTGGACAATAATTTAATCGACCAGGAAGGAAAAAAATGATTAAAATGTAGATACGGTAAATTTAGGGTTTGGGGTGCTTTAGTGGTAAACCCTAACAGTTATAGATAGTAGATCCTTCCGTGATAATTGTTATTTTTTTAAAACTTAGCACTGTTTCTGGGATGGTAGCATTGATCCGGATCTCCTTGGTGAGGCTAGTTTTATTAAGTTGTGTCACCATAATGGCTCCCACTCCTCCCAACAGACTGTAGGGAAGCAGACTCTTTTCTACTAGTTGGGGGCAGCTACTGCCTGATCTTATTGGGAGGGGGTTGGTGTCGAGTGTGGGAAATAGGATGCATAGCAATGGAGAATGGTTGATAAAAATGTGAGGTGAGAGTTTATTAATCACAGATCTCTATGGCATCCCAACATAGTTCGCTTCAAGAAGGTATTGTTGACTCCCACCCATCTAGTTATACTCATGGAATATGTAGTAGGTGGGGAGCTATTTGAGCACAAGATGTTTCAGCGAGGATGAGGTTTGTTCATCTCTCTGTGTGTATACATCCAATCCCTAGGCAATAAGGAGTACGTTGAACATTAATGTGGAGAATGAGGAAGGTGGAGAAACTACAATTCTAGCTTGGACCTACAAAGCATAAGCCAGGGTTTAATATTTTGTGAGTAAGTCTAGATTCCACACATTTTTCTAAAACATCATTATGTTTCAATCCACTTTATATGCATTTCTTTAATAAATTTCATTTTTTCTCCTTACATGATCTGAAGTTTGGGCATTTTTACAAATTACAAGTTTGTTTACACCTCAGATCTCGGATATATATGGATCTAAGAATCTCTTCGGTATAATTTATTTCTGAATATTATTTTTCATTTGACAAATCTTTTATATAGTGATTTTGCAAATAAATTTCCAATATCAAAAATGTTTTAGCCATCTAGAGCGAGATATCCATAGGATTAAACATGTTCCATAGACTATGCGCCCTAGCCTATAGAACTTCCAAATCTCCCCAAATCGTGTTTTTCAAAGAAACTAGTTTTTATTATTTTTAACAGCCTTCCCTAATATCAGTTCTTATTTAGAATCTCTCAAACTTCCGAATCTCCCTAGACCATGCTTTTCAAAGAAACTAGTTTTTATTATTTTTAAAGGCCTTTCACATTATGAGTTCTTATTGAGAATCTGGGTATTCTTCGAGTGCATTTTATTTTTATCCCGAACTCCTAGACATTTAGACCTATGTAGGTTGGTCATTTTATTTTTATCCCGAACTTCTACACATTTGAACTTACATAGATTGGTCATTTTATTTTTATCCCAAACTCTCAAACATTTGGACTTACGTACATTATGCATTTTAATAAACTTGTGTCCTTTTTTTTGGATATTTTTCTAAAATTCCACTCACACTCCCAAATACCTATAACGCCTCGATTTCAATAAAGATTAAGAACATTTATGGGTAATGTATAAAGTTTTGGGTAAAAAATAATGTATTTATGTAAACTTTTTAAATTTAAATTTGTATTATTTATACTTGTTACTATTTATCCACTTATTACTATTATTATTTAGTTACTACGCATTACTTATTATTATTATTTACTTTTTACGTATTATTATTTATTGTGTCGAAAGTTGCTCTACAACCCAGGATGGGTAGATCTCACATAAAAATGTAAATGTAAATGTAAACGTCAACATTTAAAATTTTTAATCTAATGCCTGTCCTATTTAGAAATAAATCTAATTATTATTATATATAAACACCAATATAAATTAAATATAAAGAGGTTTATGAACACTCAAAAAATAGGTATGATAAATAAATAAAAACATAAATAAAGTGGCAGTATGGTAAATACTTACTCCAAAGGTATGATAAATAAATAAATACTTACTCCAAAGGTATGATAAATAAATAAAAATATAAATAAATTAGAGGTATGGTAAATAAATAAAACCTCTTTTTATATTTAGTCCATAAGCCTCGTTATATTACGAAGACTCAAAAAAGAGGTTTTATATAGGTGAAGCCTATGAGACAAATACTATTTTAAGACCATGGGCCAAATACCATATTTATAAAAGAGGTATGGTAAATTAATAAAAATATAAATAAACGAGAGGTATGCTAAATAAATTAAACATTTTTTATATTTACTCCATAATTCACTTTATATTTATGAACACTCAAAAAAGAGGTTTTATTTTGGTGAACCTTATGGGCCAAATTATTTTTAATACCATGCAAAAAAAAATTATTAGCCCTAATATTAATATCAAAAAAATAAAGATGGCACATGGTATTGACCCAAGGTATTCTAGTGGAATGTAGCCTATTTAAAGGGGGGATTAAAATTCCATAGATTCATCTTAAAGGGGGAATTAAACCAACATAGTTACAAAAAGTTTGATCTTCGATATACTTCCATGGTGACATCGTGCTCTCGTCATCAACCCCACGTGGTGTCTCCACAGTGGTCACATGTGTCACAAGTATTTTACCCATTAGGCCACCCAATCCTGCTGAAATTGATTGTGACATGTCCTTCATACAACCACATCATGTTGATGCCATCTGCCACCATCAACTTATGAGGGACAATCACCTATTTCCATGTCTTGTTCGAGGAGAGAAAAACAATGCCTCGGTCCTTGTTTTCACAAATAAATTCTTCTGTAAATATCTAGTCCTCACAACCATCAATGTTTTTTCAAAGGATTCATTAATAAGAACTTACAAAATTCTAAAATTCCAAAGTTCTGAGGGGTTTTAATATTCATTCCATCCAATATCCTAAGGCTCTAACTTCTGAAATTATGAAGTACTGAAGTTCCAAGGGGTTCTGAAATTCTTACCTTTCGAGGTCTAAAGTTCTGAGGGGTCTAAAATTCGGCTTGCTTCCCTGGTTCCATATTATCTCAGTTTTTTCTAAATAAACCTCTAAGTCCCGATATTTCAACCTTTCGATGTCCCAAGTCTCCAACCCTCTGATATTCTAAAGTTTTGAAGTTCAGTTTGCTTTCTGGCTCTGAAATTGAACCTCTGAAATTCGCTCTACTTCCCTAGTTCCGAAATTCAGCCTCCTAATTTGGTTTGCTCCTAAGGACTTCAATATCATTACTTCAGCTATCAATAAATTTTGATCCCGACATCCATTTATGGACTTGCACATGCCATTAGAAATCATTATCCTAGGAATAACTAACTATGCTATCTCCAAGAGTATCTGAGTTGATCTCTTGAGGCAAAATATGTTCTAAACCATGGGATTCCAAGCCACCATAGAAATATTTTTATGGTTTTTCCAATAGACCTACTACTATGGTGATTCTCTACCAGAGACTACAACAACCATGGGAATCCCCCTGAGCTTGACACATCAATCATATCAATGCTAGCATCTGCTACCATCACAACTAGCCTAGTGGACATCAATGCTAGCACATACATTCATCCTAGTCTAGTTGACATCAATGCCAACACACTTTCTTACTGTAAAAAAATTCCAAATGCCCAACTTGATCTCCTAGCATAACTATTGACATCAATACCAACACACTTATTGCCACTAGCCAAATAGACAATGACAATTGTCCAACATTTTTTAATATAACTTTCATGCATAATTGATTTATGTTAAGAATGACAGATGCATTAAAAATAGGCCTTGATAACATATCAACAATTTTGGTGTATATACCTTTATTCTACCTTATTACCAAATGAAATTATTGTAGGAATCCAATCCACCTTAAACGTTTATCTTGTCGTAGCTTGGTTTACGATTGTAAATATTACAATGGTTGATTGTCAGTATGAATAATTGTTTCTTTACCCATCAAAATTTGCTTCCATTTCCTCACACTTTATATCGAAGCATACAACTCTTTATCATAAGTTGGATAGTTAATTACTGCATTGGTAAAGGTTTCAGAATAATAATAAATAGGCTTACCATGGTGCATCAAAATTGCTCCCATGGGATAATTGCTTGCATTGGTTTGAATCTCAAATGGTTGCTTAAGATCTGGAAGTGTTAGAACTGGCGTTGTAATGATTTCTCTTTCAATGTGTGAAAGGCTTTCTATTGCTTGCCTCCCCACTGAAAGACATGCTTCACACTTGTAAAATCATGTAATTGTGCTAGAATGAGTGAGAAGTTAGCTATGATTTTTCTCCAATATATGGTTTCTCCAAAAAACCTCTTAAGTTTTGTTACATTATTGGGTTTAGGCCAATTCAAAATGACTTCAACTTTTGAGGGATCAATCTTCAATTCACCCCTCTTGAAATATGACCCAAATAAACCAAAGAGGTTTTCTAAAGTTCACACTTAGACATCTTCAAATACAATTTCTCTTTCTTCAAGACATATAAAACTTATTTCACGCGCTTAACATTATCTTCATGAGTCTTACTAAAAATCAGAATATAATCTAAGTAGACTAAGACAAAATCATCAAGGAATGGTCTACACACATCATTCATAACTCTCGTGAATCTTGCAGATGCATTGCAAAGCCCAAACAACATAACTAACCATTCAAATAAACCTTGTTTTGTCTTGAAAGCATTTTTCCAAATATCATCTTTAGCAATCCTTATTTGATGCTAACTGCTTCTCAAATTTAACTTAGTAAAGTAAACACCACCCTTTAACTGATCTAGAAAATCATCAATGTGAGGAAGAGAATAACAATATGTTACCGTGATTTTGTTCAAAGCTCTAAAATCAACACGCATATGCCACATACCATCCTTATTTGGAACTAAGACAATAGGATACCCACACGGAGAGGTCTTAGGCCTGATGACCCCCTTGTCAAGTAGCTCTTGAAATTTCTTCTTAAATTTTCATTCACCAAAACTGACATTTTGGAAGTGGGTCATCTTTCTACAAATGAATCTCATGTTGGATTCCTTATTTAGGAGGAAAACCTCTAAGGTCCTTAAACATATTGTCATAAGTGTTAAAAACTTCAAACAATTCATGATTTTTTTTAAAATCACATACTTTGAAAGCTTCAAATTCAATAGTATCCTTAGCTTTAATCATCAACAATACAAAATTATTACTAAGACTTTTCATCTGACCAACAATTACAAGAGAAAATTTCATCTTCTTGTGACGTTCTCTAACAATATACCCAACTCCATGTTTAAAAATATGATATGTGTTCTCATGATGATATAATATTATTTTTTCGCCATAAAAGTATGGACTCCCTAAAACAATTCCACATATGTCAAGTGGTACAACATCAAGCTCTACCTGCTCAATAAAGTTTGCAGTGATGGCAAATTTAAGTTTAAACTTTCTTATCACTTGCAATTTTTCATCTTCACATACCCAACCCAAAGGATAAGGTTTAGTATGAGGTGTAGTTTCTAAGTTTAGTTTCTTGACAATAGCTTCAAAAATAATATTGACTTGGGATCCACTATCAAACAAGGTATCAAGTTTGGTATGTTTTGCAATGACCCTAATATGGAAAATCTCACATATTTCTTTAACATCTTAAGACTCAATAGGCTTACTAGAAGAACTAGTATTTTTGTTAGAATATTTACCTTTCATTCCCATGAATGTGATTTTGGTTTTGTCATCTAAATCAGATCCTAGATCTTGTTGAGTTGTTGCAGCAAATCTTTTGTTTCCCCTTGTTATTGAACTTCTTTGGTCTCATTTCTGGATGTAATTTCCAACAATCATCTTCATCATGGCCTTCCTTTGAACAACGTATACAAGTAAGTTTCTCTCCCTCTTTCTTGGCTCTAGAATTCTTTTCTCCTTTTCCTTTAAACTTCCCCTTTCCTTTGTCTGCATATTTGGATGGTTTCTTGCTAGACCCTTGAGGAACATTCTTGCATCTAGATTCTAAATGTGTTTCCTGAACACATACTTAATCTATATTGGTGGGATTTGTTGTAGCGACTACAACCACCCTCCAAAATTTTTCCTTAGCCTATTTTGGAGCCTCCCTACAAACCTTTCACAGCACTTTTTCTTGCTTCGTGAAGTACTCAAGCTTTAGTGTTTTCCTCGCATGAAGGCAGCCTGTCGATCACAGTCAATCCATTCCCATCACATGTTGTTCACCTGAACCTGCTCCAACTGTAGGCTGAGCATATTCCCCTTGAAATTTGCACATTTATGGAGGGCAGTAAGTCTTCCCTCTAGAAATTGAGCAATCCTCTCTGGCAGCCTACTGGGCTCCAGGATTTTGCAATCCTGCCAGCCAACACTCCCAACAGGATTTGCATAAATTTCCCCAGCAGGGCTACTCAACCTAGGATTTGTGAAAATCTAGGTAGCAGTCAACTACTCTACCCAAAAATTGTGCAATCCTCCTGGGAAATTAGCCCAACTCCCAGCCAGGAATGTGAATTTTTCCTGAGCAGTTGAGAAACTGCATGCATGAACAGTCTGATTGACTAGTTCCATCGGGGACCGAGGAGACTTGACTTGCATGCATGCATGACTTTCTCTTCCCAAAATAGCAAGAGAAAATATGCAAAAGGTATCCCATGATATAGGGAGCTATTTTTAGTAGCCAGGGGTTACATGCAAAGTTGCTTTAGAAGTTTCCCTCCAAGTGTCGCCTTTTCCTAGATTTGTGGCATGTACGTCATGAGACCAAACTTATGTATTCGGTGCATCAGAGCTCATTCATGCACATTGATATTGGAGCTCTGACATCCCACAACACATCCAACATGATTTGACACGTCCGACTGAACTATTCATGGGTAAGTGGCCTCAACTTGTCATTTTCAACATTTCTATCCTTTTTTGTGTATTCACTTGTGTGATTGTTGTTTGATTGATTTCTTTGAAAGGTTGTTGTCATTTAAAAGTATACTATCTTGTCCTAACTCTGTTTCAATTTTCGTTTCTATCTCACTACTATCACATACATGGAACTCTTTTGCATGAACATTCGTCGAATTAGCAAATTGCCTCACCCACATGCATGTTGATTTGTTTGTTGAATCTTCCATTCAAGTTTTGCATGCAGTGTCAATCACTTCTCCTATCACTAAGTGTATCCATGCATTCACTGTCTTATTTACTTTCAGTTGCTCATTGGGAAGTCGGGCCAACCTTGGCCCATGCTCTATCTTCACCAAGGCTACATTGCGCAATCTAGGGAAGGAAGGCTCACCTTCCTCTCCCGAAATGTGCATTCTTGCCCAGCACTAGCCTCCAAGACTATTTTGTGCATTTCAAGAGGACAGTGGTTGCTTGGCCCAAGAAATTTCATAAATTTTTCCCTAGGCCAATAGTCTGTCCCAACTGGAATTGTGCATTATGAAATCCCAGTAGCCAACTTCCTAACTGGATTACGCATTTCGTAGATCCAGTAGCCATTCTTGCCTCCCATATAGCCCATAATTCCTTTTGCGCAGTTCTGGTAGCCAGTCACCCAACCTTCCAGTAAAATTTTCACAAACTTGCTTATCAGTTTCCTAGGTATGTGTTGTGTCCTTCCCTGGATTTGATTTGTTTCCACTGACATACTTCTTGCCATGCATGTTCCTTGTTTCCAGATATTTCAAGTGTTCATTTGTCTCAATGGATTCTAAGAGAACAAGATCAAAGGACACTGATGGAGTTGCAATTGTAGCAGTAGTTGAGCAGGTGTCCTCTAGTTTGCAGATCTATGAAGATACGAAGATGTATCTAGACAAGGACATCAAATTAAAATGGAAAGCGGTTAGTGAAACATTCATAGGAAATTTTGGGGAAGACCTTGAAGACCGTTAGGTGTACGTGAACATTCACAATTTTGGCTTGT
This sequence comes from Pinus taeda, assembly GCA_000404065.3. Taxonomy (NCBI): domain Eukaryota; kingdom Viridiplantae; phylum Streptophyta; class Pinopsida; order Pinales; family Pinaceae; genus Pinus; species Pinus taeda. Next base: position 7,992 of record APFE030541270.1, on the reverse strand, counting down.
ACCAGATTGCATATAGATACCCCGCATTGCCATGTATGAACACAATTCACTGGATTGTCTCTCACATTGATCCTGAGACAATGACCTAGAGCAGTGTTAGTGGGACAAAACTTGCAACCTTCTAGGCACGATATTATGATGAGATGTATCAGATGTCAGAGCCTGTGACTGTCATGAGTCCTCCATTAAACTTGCCTAGTAGTAGAGGTAACTCTAGAGACATTCTAAAGGATTGGGTAAAGGAGCCAACTCGTTTCAAAATGACACCCAACCAGATCTACAAGACAAAGATATTAAGGAAGGCATACCAATACTTGGTCATATTCGCATGTCGACTAAGTGGCCAATCAAGCACTGAAACCTTTCCTCAGAGTTGGGTGATCGCATTGGACCAACTAGCTAGAGAAGGAAGACCATGCAATTTGTCTCGCATACTAGCTCATGAGTTGAAGGAACAAGTCATGAAGGCTCGACAATCACCTAAGGGTATGCATGCAGAGATTTACATGTCCACCTACATCCTAGATGTAGTTTGTGCCCGACATGAGTTCCCGAGCTTGGAGTGGCCATGGTCACCGATAAAGACTGTTGTGAACACATATTTCAAGTTTTTTTCTGAATGCATCTTGAAGGGAGTAATCATACGATTGTCTGACCATTTTTTCACCCCAGTATATAGGATGATATTCAAATGGGATCCACCCTGCATGTCAAAGGAGGAAATGGAGCCATTGTTATGCTTTTCATATTTCTATGTCTTACTGTCTAGCACTTTCATCTGAATGTTCAGTGCGGAGAAGCCTCCGCATGTTCTACCAAAGTTTGCCTTGGACGTATTGGTCATGCAAGAAGTAGCTTATCACATTTAAGCAGGATTGACAGTTAGACTACAGCAGAAGAATAAAGCACCTTGGCCCACTATTTCATTGCAGATTAGGTTATATGATCTGGAGTATCAAGCAAGAGGATTTCAAAGAAAAATAGGTGAAGAAGTACCTGTTCGACCTCTGAAGCTTCAACCCGTATGACCCACATTGCATTGTCAAGGATCACTGCAAGAGAGTTCAATTCAAATAGATCCATGGGGAATTTCATTGGGTTGAGGAAGACTCTTGGAGTTATTGCTACAATTCCTTCAGACCCAATGAACAGGTAGGATTTTCTATAGAGTGGTTAGCAAAGAAACATGAAGCAACATCGTGGAGATCACCAACAGTAGCGGCAGTAGCAGTAGCAGTAGAGGCAGTAGAGCCAAGCATACCTATGTGTGACAAAGGGAAGAGGAAGATTGTTGACCACATGGAGGAGGAGCAAAGCTGCAAGTTTCGAGTAGATCCACTTATAGAACAAGAAGTTATGGCTATTCAGGAAAAGAGGCAGTAGTGCGACAAGAGAATCGCATGAAGGCAGAGTGATAAGAAGAGAATGGAAGAAGTAGCGAAGGAGTTGCATGAGCTGAGGGAGCAACTCCAGAAAGAAAAAAATCTGCACCAATGGGAGAAGGAAGCATAGTAGCAACATATACATCAGGTGGCGCATCATGTGTAGATAGACGAAGCATAACCTTTACAAGTAGTTGATTCATATGAACAACTCGCATTAGGAGAACAAGGTGAACCATCGTAGGGGAAAGAATTTTCTCATGAGATAGAATGGGCACTTGAATAGTTGGATACAGACATGGAGCAACAGAAGTTGGAATAGGACATCGACCTCACGCTTCACCACAAAGGGGTCGACTCACTCGCTTCATTGCATCCAGATGATGAGTAAGTCTCAAATGACCAAGGAGGCACTAAGATCCTTGGTGTTTAGCCAGAAGTAGAATTGCACAACATCTCCTTTAACGAATCTCATCACAGATTTGTACAGTCTCACAGAGTACCGACTCCGAAGGACCAAATATCTCTTGCGCAAGTTAAAGAAAAAGTGATTGTGACTAATGTGCACAAGCATCCAGTTTCTTTGGCCAATGCAACTAGAGTATATGCCGAATCCACTAGATCAAGTGCTTGTTTCCTCATAGCTGAGAATGAGAGAATAGCGAAGGAACTACAGGTGGCCAAGTAAGGAGGAGGCTTGGTGACAATCTCCACCCAAGCTGAACTGAAGAAGGAAATACTAGATTAAGTATTGTCCCTTGACACATTTATCCAAGCATTGTACTCCAATTTTGGTATGGTGCACCAAGCAGTCGTCCATCTCCACAAATGGCAGCAGCGATGTGTGAGAAGAGCACACATATTGAAGAACATACATGTTGTTTTTGATAACATGCAAGCATGGATGATGAAGTACAACGGAGCCCCACTTCACTTGCCAAAGATGATGAGGGCTAATAAGGCGGAGTTGCAAGAATGTACCCGAAGTCAAATTCGGAACTATGAAGACCTACCTCAGCTCATCACTAGCATACAAGCTTCCCATTCACTAGCGTTCAAGAGCATGGATGTTATAGTACACACACATGCAATCCCATCACCTGGGAATCTCACCTAGGTGAAGTTAAAGGATCAGGTCTGACAAGAGCTTGACTCGTACTTCAACAAGTTGATGCGCACCGCCACCAGCCCAGACTTTCCTATCAGTGCAAACATCATGCACAAGTATGTCGTTGGTTTGGCCACATCGAAGACAATGATCCGCATGCTCTTAGACGAGCTGGATAGAGGAGCCCGAGCAATGTACCCAAATGCTATAGAGGCAAGGTTCAGGTTTCAAATAGATGTCAAGGTGAAAGAAACGAATGCTATCAAGGGCTACCAATCTTGTCATCAATATGTTACTATTGATCAACATGAGGATGTCGAGCAGTTGGACTTCTATAGTTGTCTAAGTCATAATGATTTCTAGTTTGGCTCGTTCAAGCCATTGTTCACATGGGTACATGTGCATTATAATGTTGATTCATGTCAAGCATAATTCAAGTCTCAATAGTGGATGTAACAGTCATAGAGTAGGTGAAGATTCATGAGGGTAGTTGAATGGTCACAAAGGGGAATGTCAAGGATCACCCCACCCTTTACTATAAATAGTACCTCATAACTCATTGTAGAGGCTTTTGGTAAGCCAAGCTTCTATTATGACTATCTTGAAGAAATATTGGACAGTACTGTAATGTGCCTTGGCTTCTCCACTACATGGAGCTGGTACATCTCTTTAGAGGAGCAGGTGGATGTGGCTATAACGTTTCACTGATGGGGATAGAAGATTTACATGGATGTATTGTATGGTTTAAACTTACACTTATTTATATAATAAGAGCTAGCACATTTTCATGCATATGTTGTTATCGTAGTTGGACTGTTCTAGTTGCCTTAATGATATATGTTATTTAACTTACGTATTTTTGTGTGAATTGATTCGTATGCAATTATAAGAATCTTTTTGCAAAAGTGTTATTGGTATAACCAACACTTTGGAAGGATCATGTTCAACATGTTGACAGGGTGCTCAAACTATTAGAGGAGAAACAATTATATGAAAAAAGATCCAAATGTTTCTTTGGACTACAAGAGGTGGAATATCTAGGTCATATTATATCTCATGAAGGTGTGAAGGTAGACCCTAGAAAAATTAAAGCCATTAAGGAATGGAAAATCCCCACATCCATAAAGCATCTGCGAGGATTTATCAGGTTGACAAGGTATTATCGTAAGTTTTTTAAGAATTATGGGCGAAAAGCAACACCTCTAACAACATTATTGAAGAAAGATGCATTTTCATGGACTCTAGAAGCAACAAAGGCCTTTGAACATCTTAACGAGGCAATGTGCCAAGCACCGATCTTAGCTACGTCGGACTTCACAAAAACCTTTATTGTGGAATGTGATGCCTTAGGAAATGGAATTGGTGTTATTTTAAGGCAAGAAGAAAGACCCATTGCTTTCGAAATTTTTCCAATCAAAGGAAAGTATTTACACAAAGCTATTTATGTGAAGGAAATGTTGGCAATACTACATGCACTTAAGAAATGACAACCCTACCTAATGGGAAGACACTTCAAGGTAAAAACGGATCATGATAGCCTTAAATACTTTTTAGAACAAATATTAGTTTCAGAAGACTAGAAAAAATGCGTCACAAATATGTTGGGTTATGACTTTGAAATCATCTACAAAAAAGGGAATCAAAATGTCGCGACAGATGCAATCTCAAGAAAGGATGAGGATGTGGAAGCACTACTTTGTGCCATATCTATTATCCAACCAGATTTGATAAACGAAGAAAGGGATGAATGGAAGAATGATGAAGAAGTGTGGGAACTCATTCAAAAGTTACAACAAGATCCCAGTACATCTGATACATTTAGCCAGAAAAATGATTCGTTATGGTACAAAGATCACTTATACCTATGTAAGAATTACCAACTCAAACAAAAGATTCTTATGGAATTGCACACCTCTCGCTTAGGAGGGCACTCATGATTTTTATAAACTTACCACAGGGTTAAGAAGGATTTTTTTGGGATGGCCTTAAATCAGTTATTCAAAATTTTGTGGTAGAATGTTAGGTTTGCCAACAAAATAAAGTTGAAACAATTAAGACCCTAGGTCTATTACAACCTTTATCTATTCCAAGCCAACGTTGGGAGGAGGTTTCAATGGATTTTATCATAGGCTTACCTATGTTCAAAGGAAAGAGTGTCATCATGGTGGTAGTTGTCAGACTTGCCAGGTCTGCACACTTTTGTGCATTATCGCATCCATTTAAATCCAGTACAGTTTCTACTACATTTATCGAAACAGTTCAAAAGCTACATGGAAACCCAAAGATTATTGTAACTGAGAAAGATCCCATTTTCACTGGAAATTTTTGGACAAAAATATTTTCTTGTCTTGGTACTCAGTTATCTCATAGCTCACGTTATCATCCTCAATCTGATGGGCAAACTGAGATAGTAAACAAATGTTTGGAAGGATATCTTTGTTGCGTTGTATATGATAAACATACACAATGGGTCAAATCGTTGCCTCTGGCTGAATGGTAGTATAACACTTCCTTCCATACTACAACAAAAATTACGCCATCACATCAAGCATCAACAACAAGTTCTCCAACTCTTAAAGGATAACCTCACTTTGAAGCAGAATAGAATGAAACAACAAGAAGATCAACATCGCAGTGAAAGAAGTTTTGATGTAGGTGACTGGGTATTCCTATGGCTATAACCATATAAACAAATGTCGCTGAAGCAAGCTAAGAAGGATAATAAATTATCGCCAAAGTATTATGGTCTATACAAGGTGTTGCGAAAGATTGGTATTATGGCATACAAATTGGAGCTTCCTGTAGCTTCCCGAGTCCACCTAGTTTTCCATGTTTCATGCTTAAATATGTGACAAACTCCCAATTCAAACAATACTACTAGAACTTGACGAGGAAGGAAAAATCATATTGGAACCTGAAGAAATCAAAGAAACAAGAACTCGACAACTATGAAATCGATCAATTTTGGAGTATCTCATCAAGTGGAAGAACTTACCCATTGAAGATTCCACATGGGAGGGTGAGAATTTTATACAGAAGCATCCAGAACTACTCAAGCATTGAGGATAACTCTTTTTTGAAGGAGAGGGGCATGTAGGTCCCTATAATACTAGTGATTCTCCCATTACTATTTTCATTGTAGCCCTTATTGTTATTGTTGTGCCCCTATTCTCCCCATATTGTTATTATTGTGCCCCTTAGGAGCCCATTATTGTTATTGTTGTGCCCTTATATTATTATTGTTATGTCGGCTTTGATTATATTGTGACCCCTTAGACTCCTATATATAGAAAGGAGGTTTAGTCGTTTGTATCATCCAAGAATTGTTCATTTGTGTAATGTAAAGGATGTTTCCCCCTCAAAGAGGCTGATTTTGAAGGCGTTGATCTATCTTTTCTTCTATTTTGTGAGTTGGTTGCATAACAATTATTTTCAAGTCGTTGATCTATCTTTTGTTCTGTTTTTTTGATCTAGTTACATAACATTGATCAATAATTTTAGTGCTTTCAATATTTTTGCTATTCCACATTCTCAGAACCTGATTGCAAATTCATTTTCTATTGATGCTTCTAGACTCTCTCCATTATCAGTTTGTGAGGCAAGGATATTTTATATTGAACTATTGTGTAGACCCTCTATCCTCAATAATATTACGATTTGGAAAGTTTTTTAGCATGACAAATATATTTTAGAATTTCTCACCAAAGGAGAGTAATATAGAGATCTTGTTATAGATGTTGAAGGTTTGAGAAAACTTTGGAAGAGGATAAGGAGAAACCAACTAAAGTTAAACTACACATTATGCAAAAGGGAATTATTGATTTGGAATGACAATTTGACTTGCAACATGGCTTAAAGGGATCACTACAAACTAGTAGTTCTAATCTAGGTCATGAAGTGGTTAATTTAAGACTTGTTGAGAATCAAAGGAATATTAATAATGAGAAATATATATTTGAACATGAAAAGAGAGCTTATATTAAATTTTTCAAAGCATACCAAGATGCATTTTCTTGGACTTATGATGACATGAAAAGTTATGGCATGTGAATCATTTGAGATACTATCCCAATGAATAAAGATGTCAACTATTTTCAACAAAAATTACATAGATTGCATCCCTCACTTGAACCTATAATGCAAAAAGAATTAAAGAATTTCTTAAATTCCAAGATTGTTTTTCAAAAATTAAAGAATTTCTTAAATTCCAAGATTGTTTTTCAAGTTAGGCACTCAACTTTAGTTGCCAATCCATACTAGTTAGAAAGAAAATTAGAGAAATTCATCTCTGTGTCAATTTTCAAAACTTGAACAAAGCATTAGAGAAAGACCATTATACAACTCCACCTATAGAACAACTTCTATAAATCATATCTATTCTAAAATATTTCACTTCTTAACAAGTTTTCAAGATAAATGAAATCCTCGTGGTTGAAGAAGATAGGATTAAGACTATGTTTCATACCAAAATGTTTTCACTTCTTACTAGTTTTCAAGATAAATCAAATCCTCGTAATTGAAGAAGATAGGATTAAGACTATGTTTCATACCAAAATGTTTTCACTTAACAAGTTTTCAAGATAAATCAAACCCATATGATTGAAGAAGATAAGATTAAGACTATGTTTCATACCAAATGGGATAATTCTGATAAAAAATGAATGACTTAATTAACGCAAAATTATTTATATTTACATCAAAAATTGAAAATATATTCAAAAGAGAGTTAATCATATTTCACATCTTACTCAAGTTTTTGGAAAATATACAGAGTATAGAATTTTAATAAATCTTAAAATGCATATTTTTGAAGTGAATGAAGAAAAATAAATTAGTTAAATCATATCAAAAGAAGAGATGATGAATGATCCTAAACACTTTGAAAGCTATATCCCAACTTCCTTTGCCTCGTAACAAGAAAATAATGCAATATTTCTTTAGGAAAATTAATCTCGTAAAAGATTTATTCCTAGTTATGCTAAAATTATCAAAACATTGAAAATTATGATTAGAAATATTTAGATTTTAAAAGGAATAAAGAAGGGAAATAAACATTTCCCGAGATTAAAAATATTCTAAAACGACACTCCTATTTTACAATATTCTAATTTTAATCGTGAATTATTTTCTTTACACGTGTGCATCTGATTCTTTATTGCATATACAAAATTGATTTTTATTATTATATAATGGTATAGAATAAGAAATCGTGACAAATTTAGTATTCAATATAAAGTTGTAAGCAAGGGGTTTTCAGATTTTATCAATTATATTAAAATATAAGAAGTTGTGGTAATATATAAGGATTTTTTTATAAATAAAGACATATAATTAGTGTTTCTAGTCGCTTAATTTAATAAAATATTTTAATGTCATGATGTGTTCTATGTACTCTAAATAATAATAAAATTGTAAAATGAGTTATATGAATATTTATTTAATATTTGTTTATTATTTTTTTAATATAATTAAACAATTTTTTGTGATTATATATATATATAT
>APFE030541259.1:0-10678 GCA_000404065.3 Pinus taeda | reverse complement strand
AGTCATGATGTCACCTTTGACGAAGACATGGCTCTCAGCAAGGTGAACAATCTTCCTACTTTAAGGAGCTCTCAAGGAGATGGCACCAGGGAACCAAAAGTAAATGGTGATGAAGCAATGCCCGACGTGGAAGAACCCATGGATCCTATTGATCCACCTGAGCCTTCCTCTTCTAGGAAGAGGCCTTCTTGGCTTAGGGGGTTACTCGATAATGCTGAAGGACATGCTGCACCCCGAGGAACCTTCCGTGAAAGTAAGAAGCATAACAGGTATCAGGGATACTTGTCCGTCATGAGCACAATCATACAAAATGAGCCTTCACCATTCTCAGATGTCGTCAAGCATCAAGTATGGAAGGATGCTATCACTGAGGAATATGACTCTATTATGAATAATGATGTCTGGGAAATAGTTCCCAGACCCCAGGGCAAATCAGTTGTCACCTCTAAATGGCTTTACAAGATAAATCATGTCGTTGATGGAAGTATGCAAAAGTATAAGGCTCGTTTTGTCACTCGTGGCTTCTCCCAAAAGGAAGGTATAGACTATGATGATATATTTGCACCTGTAGCCAGATATACCACCATCTGCTCGATCATAGACCTTGCGGCTTCGCAAGGATGGAATCTACATCAAATGGATGTCAAGACCACGTTCTTGCATGGCTCGATCAAAGAAGAGGTCTATGTGGAGCAACCCGAAGGATTTGAGATTTATGATCGAAAATCTCATGTATCCCGGTTGAAGAAAGCTCTCTATGGGCTGAAGCAAGCACCCCGAGCTTGGTATGAGAGGATCGATAGCTATCTGATGAAGCTAGGATTCACTAGGAGTGAAACCGATCCTAACCTTTACTTTAAAGTTGAGGATGACAAACCTCTCATACTGGTGTTATATGTGGATGACCACTTCCTAACAGGTGCAGACCCTCTCATTCACAAATGTAAGAGGGAGTTGGCTTCTGAATTTGAAATGAAGGACCGACTAATGCATTATTTCCTAGGACGTGAAGTATGGTAGAAGCGAGGGGAAATTTTCCTATCTCAAGGAAAATATGTGGTGAAGATATTGGAAAGATTCAGTATGGTGGACTGCAAGCCTGTAACTAACCCGGTGGAGCTTGACTTTAAGAAGTTAAGCGGTAACGCTGCTGGACCCATTCTACGAAATGCCACTGAGTATCGTCAACTCATCAGAGAATTGATGTTCTTAGTGAACTCCCGTCCAAACATATGCTTTGCAGTCAATACATTGAGTCAACATATGGTTGAACCTCACCACATACAGTGGATTGGTGCTAAGAATCTGTTGAGATATCTTCGTGGCACAATCACTTATGGGCTCAAATACACTGCCGGAGATGTGAGACTATTTGGATACACAGATGTTGATTGGGCAGGCAATGTGGAGGACCGTAAAAGCACATCAGGGTGCTACTTCTCCCTGGGATCTATGTCGATATCCTAGATGAGCAAGAAGCAGAAATCGGTGGCTCTAAGCACAGCCGAAGCAGAATACATTGCTACTAGCATGGCTCTTTAGTGAGTTGTTTGGATTTACTTTGGATACCACCGTGATACTTTGTGACAACCAGAGTGGGATTCGTTTGTCGGAGAATCCCGTATTTCATGATCACTCCAAGCATATCAATATCAAGTACCACTATATTCGAGATATGGTACAGCAAGGAGTTATAAGGCTCCAACATATCAGTACAGCTGAACAGGTCGCCGACATTCTGACAAAGCCCCTAGGAAAGGTCAAATTTCTGACTTTCCAAGAACGACTTGGTGTCGTTCAAAAACCCTCTGATGAGGGACTTGTATGATGCATTGAGCGTTGGGAGCTCCGGGCTGGTGTGGGGTACTTCTTGGAGCGACATATGATCACAGGGTGATTCACCATCCCCTGGTGGTATACATGTTCACCCCGTGGCAACTATGTAGCAGGATGATTGGTTCTCCTGTAAGGCCTGGATGATGTGTTCTCCATGGCATGTATGTAGCAAGATTATTGGTTCTCCTATGAGGCCTAGATGATGTGTTCTCCATGGTATTTATGTAGCAGGATGATTAGTTCTCCTGTGAGGACAGGATTGATTAGTTCTCCTGTCGAGGCATCCTACCCATGCAGTCTGGGACTCATGGGAAGTACCTCTCATCTAATCAATGAGCAGGGAAATGAAGATAAGGCCCATAGTAGTACCGATGGACGCATCGTTGTATCTACCGTACTCCCTACGCTAGGATGAACTTCATTGATCTAGGATCAATGATACTGGTTTGGGACCAATGGTAGGAGTTGTACATACTATGACGTTGACTTCGGGTCGGTTGAGACTGATCTGGGAACAGTGGTACATACTCCAAGACTGACTTTGTGTCAGTGCAGGACTGGTCTAGGACCAGTGGGAGTGGTAAATACGATGACGCTGACTTCGAGTCGATTGAGACTGGTCTAGGACCAGTGGTACACTCTTTGAGCCTGCAATACTGGTCTAGGACCAGTGGTAGGAGTGGTACATACAATGACACTGACTTCGGGTCGATTGAGACTGGTTTGGGACCAGTGGTACGCACTCTAAGACTAACTTTGAGTCAGTGGAGGATGATATTGGTCTAGGACCAATGGTAAGAGTTGTACCCACTATGACGCTGACTTCGGGTTGGTTGAGACTAGTCTGGGACCAGTGGTACATACTCTGAGACTGACTTGGAGTCAGTATGATACATCCTCGATCATTTCTTCCTCTTCATAATTCGGACAATGCAGAGCAGAGCAGATCAGAATAGGGCAGAACAGAACAAAGCAGTACAGGCAGAATAGAGCAGACCAGGGCAAGGGTCATGTTGTACAGGGCAGTGCATTTGATGGATGAATAGTAGCGACCGACAGACAGATTGTAGATGAATTTCTCCCTAGTTGAGAGGAAGTGTTAAAATTGGCAACTAGGGCCAAACTTCATGTGGGTCATCTTATTCATGGCTAACAATATGTTCATTAGATTCCTCTCGTCGAAAGGTGTAGGATTGATCTAAAGATCATCCGATTCCGATAAGCATTCATGGAGATATGAATTTATTTTGATTATGGAATTTATTATCAAGCCGACCTACAACTCATGTAGGCTCAGAAGCCCAACAGTTGCATCTATTCAAACATCAACATTTTTGTATAAATACAAGAGGACTTTTCCTCATTTGCATTCACTCATCTCATCACATCTCTCTCTCTCTCCTACGCAGAAAAGAGGCTCTTCTCTACTACGCAGAAAAGAGACCTGTCTCACACATGTGGAGGAGCAGTTGCAGATTTTAGGGCAGCAACTGCAGAAGTGAAGTTTGACCTGTGTATCTCCTCATCAAAACTGCGTTGTAGGTCCATATGGATCTCCTCTGAAGGTCATACATTTTGATGGTGGAAACGAGTTGATCCGACAGTCGGTTTGTGAGATATTGTTTGCCCTAGTTTGGGACTGATCTAGGGTTTGCTGCTGCAAATGTAAATCTGATTTATGTATTATTTCTCTCTGCTGGATTATTGAAGATAAGGGAAGATTTGATCAAAGGGTTTACCCAATATTTATATTGGGGTTTATCCCTGGCTAGCTGCCAAATCTTGTGTCTCTTGTCTTGGCTTGTTTTCTGTCGATCATTTAATGTTCTATCTGCACTTTACTTTATGCATATGTGATTGCTAATCTGTGGATAATAATAATAAAAAGAAGTAAATTGCTATAAGCATAGAACATACCATAAGTTAATAGCAACCCTACATCTGCTAACCCCCTGCTTGTCGTCCTCCCCTCCATTTGAGCCATCGCCTTCAAGGAATTTGTCTCATCCGCCTCCCTTCGTGCTTCCCTCCTCAGTTGGCTTTGAATCAGCGCCCAAACTCGCCCCGCCCGAGTCCTCCACTCCTTCCTCCCCTGCTGCGGCGCCAAATCCCTCTTCCATCCCCTCCGGCTACTTTGAAACCCCTGTCATAAAGGTCCGGCACTCGGCCCAGCAGTCCCATCAGGAGCACCTAGGCTCTCCGGACCCCTTGCAGGATCATCTGACTGCGCCTCGTTTGGGAAAATGGAAAATCAAGTGCGTGAAGGCCACGAGTAAGACCCTGACCCTCAAATTTGTGGAAGGGATTAACATGGGGGAAGTTGTCGACACAGCTGGTAAGGTACTTGTTGGTAGGGTTCGGGGCCGTGCCTATTCTGTCGAGAGGCTCAGACTCTAGGTCAAGGAGATTTGGGGAAATATATTCAAGGACCTCCCTGAGGTGCAAACATTGGCACGAGGGTGGTTTGCGCTCCATTTTCAACAGAAGGAATATACCAACTAGGCTCTTGCCAGATATTGGCACATAGAGATGGCGTCAGTCATGCTAAAGCGTTGGAGCCCGCTTTTCGATTCAGAGAGGGAACAGATAGGTGCAAGAGCATTATGGGTTAGGTTGCCTGGTCTTCCCCTGCATTATTGGTCCGAAGACATTTTCATTCGTATAGGCAATGCACTCGGCACCTACCTGGACTACGACAAGTCATACATCAAATCTAGTAACTGGTCTTTGGCTCGCATACTGGTCTATTTGGATACCAGAGAAGGATTTGAGGAAAAAATCACATTGTAGTGGAAATTTTTCACCAAGATACAAATCCTGGACTACGAAGGAGTATCGTTCAGATGCCGTAGGTGCCACAAGGATGGGCACCTCTACAAGGAATGCCCTTTGGTTCGTAAGGCTTCGGACCCATCAAAAGAAGCAGAAAGTGATGCAGCCAAGGCATCACCAACTGTTCATGGGCAGACTTCTCCAGCTAATGCACCTCTGCCAAAGAAAGGAGCAACAACTCAATTGCCAACCTCGAGCACTCCCCGCCCTCCCTCCCTATCGATGACAAGATCAAGGGATGCTAATAAGGCTGCTCAATCCTCGAGTACTCCTCCTCTCCCTAGCTCTGTTTTTTCTTCTACTATTACATGCTTTGCACTGCATTTGCACACTGCATCTATATCTTTTCCAGATTTCATTCCTCGCACCATTCCTTGCCCCCTTGTCTCCCACCTTCCGGTTAACTCTATTACTCCTCCCTCCTTCCCTTCCTCGGATCATGCCACTCTTGTTGCTTCTTCAACCGTCTCTACACTTCCGCACCCCTACAACCTTCGTCCCCGTTCCTCGTACCCTCCGGAGAGCTCTGTAACCTCCGCGTTGGGCCTGATTTCCCCCTCATACTTTCCCAAATCCACCAGAGGCCATAAATCTCATATGTCGAAGGCCATACTACTAGTTGGGGTAGAAGTGGCATCCGGCAAACAATCATCTCTTGATCGGGGTACTTAAAGCAGAGACTACCCCCCCTGTCTCCCCCGTGAAGTGGCTTTCTTTTAACTGTCGAGGTCTGGCTAGCTCTCCCAAAAAACTAGCCCTCAGACGACTATTTGAATCTAAGCCTATAGACATTATCTTTTTGAAAGAAACCCTAGGGCTGGCTGACCATATTACTCTTTTGCTTCAATCACTGAAACCGGGATGAACTTTCCAGTCTCTTGATGTCATGGGTCGATCAGGTGGGTTGACCCTGGGTTTTAATCCCCGCACTATTCATCTCAAGGCCTCCTGGGGTGGCGCCGGATTTATCGGCATGGATATTTTTTCCTCGAACTTGGGCATGAATCTCAAGATTGTCAATATTTATGGTCCTTGTCACAACAGAGAGGCCTTTGGAACCATCTTATAAATCTCTCCATTATCAACTCTGATAATATCATTCTGGGAGGTGATTTGAACTACTCCATTGGATTTGGGGAATCTTGGGGAAGCAATGCTCAGGTGGATCCTCTATCAGATATCATGGAACAGCTCCTTGAGCAACATCACTTAACGGATATTCCGATAGTAAAACCCCAACCCACTTGGCGCAATCACAGAATTGGGGAGGTTGCCCTAGCCAGGCGCCTAGATCGCTTCCTCATTAAGGATACCCTGTTGAGCAGATTATCACATTACAGAGAATGGGTTGGTTCTAGAGGTATATTGAACCACTCACCCATGTTCATGGAGATCTTTGGCCCTTCTCAGAAGCCAAGGGCACCTTTCAAATTCAACTCTTCTTGGCTATCGGACCCCTCTTATATTCAATTGGTCAACGGATACTAGTTATCTCACCCACCATCCTCGGGGAGAACCATGGCGAAAGGCTTTTGTGCCAACCTCATTGAGATTAAGCGATTATCCATTATATGGGCCAAGGAAAAAAGAGACCGGGATGATCAAACCCTCAGCTCTATCGAATAGTCTTTGGTCAATCTGTTGGACGATCAAGGTCGAGGATTCACATCTGTGGAGGCTAAGTCCCATCTCATTGAGTTAGAAGAACAGCGATCCAAGATTTTAAGGGAGAGGGAAGAAACCTGGCGCCAACGGAGTCAGGTTGTATGGTTACAAGCAGGAGATGAGAATACAAAGTTTTTCCACAACTTTGCAAAGGGAAGGAAAGTCAGCGACGCTATTTGGAACATGCCATGGAGGATGGGAGATTGGCAACCTCCTTTAATCAGCTGACTCCCCTTGGTAACTCTCACATTTGAAAACTTTTCAAGGCTCCCCCTGGAGCCACTCTTGCTGAAATTGTCCGGATTGCAGGACACTTCCCCAAGTTTGTCGACCCAAATGAGGCCGAGGAACTCATCTCCCCTGTCTTTATGGGGGAATTGGAAAGCAAATTAAAATGGTTCAAAAAATATAAGAGTCCTGGGCCTAATGGTTGGACTATAGAGTTCTACCTCGCCTTTCATGAGACCATTGGACCAGACCTTCTCAAAGTGGTGGAGGAATGCAGGTCATCTGGGCGTATGTATGAGGCCATCAATTCCACTTTCATAGCCCTTATCCCCAAATCTGACTCCCCCTCTTCGTTTAATGATTTCCGGCCCATTTCACTCTGTAACTGCCTCTACAAGATTATCGCCAAGATCATAGCCAATCGCCTCAAGCCCATTCTTCCTTGTCACATATCCCTTAAACAATTTGCTTTCCTCCATAACAGACAAATCCATGAGGCTATTGGCTCTACGCAGGAAGCCCTTCATTCCTGAAAATTAAAAAGCTCAAAGCGGTCATCCTCAAGATTAACCTTGCTAAAGCTTTCGACCAGGTTAGTTGGCTCTATATTAAAATGATTCTAACCCACCTAGGCTTTCCCCTTCCCTTCATCGATTGGATAATGTGTTGCATCACTTCGGCCTCCTTCAACGTCCTTATTAATGGCTCAGCATCACATTTCTTTAATGCTGAGCGTGGTCTTCGGCAAGGATGCATGCTCTCACCTCTCTTCTTTCTGAACGTTATGGAAGGTCTCAGCAGACTCATTGCATCTGCCAAGCAGGATAGGCGACTTCAAGGACTCAAAAAATTTGATCACTGCTTCCTTACTCACGTGCTCTTCATAAATGATGTGCTCATTTTCCTTAACGGAAGTATAAGGGACACCTCTACTTTCTTTGAAATTCTCACCCCTTTCGCCAAGGCCACGGGTATGGAAGCAAACCACTCAAAATCTACCATTACTCTCTCTAATTGTTCTCCTCATGAAGCAAGGTTTGCACAACAGAAATTTCCTTTTCAAAGCCATCACTTAGACGATGGACTCAAATATCTGGGGTTTTGGATCAAACCTCATTGCTACAAGATTTCCAATTGGATCTGGCTCGTGGTCAAGATCAAGAAACAATTACTCAACTGGAACCACAGATTCCTCCCCAGAGCTGGCCGGTAAAGTCCCTCATTAAATCAGTCTTGGAGGCTACACCTGTTTACTAGATGTCTCTAGCTTGGATTCCTAAAGGAATCTTAACCCAAATACAAAAGATCTGTTGCAGATTCCTTTGGAATGGTTATAAGGAGGGCAAACAATTTGCCTAGGTGGGTTGGAATCATATTGCTCTACCCAAGAAATTGGGTGGATGGGGTCTGAAGGACTTATCTGCTTTTGCACATGCACTTGCTGCCAAGATGGGCTGGATCATACTCACTTCAAAAAGTCTCTGGATTGAAGTCACTTACCATAAATATAGTTGGCCTCATCAGCTTATGGATTTGTTTGCCCTCTTGGCAACGAACTGGGATATCCATGGTCTGGCAAGCAATATTACACACTTTGCCTCCTATCAAAAATGGATTAGCATGGCAAATCAATGATGGTACATCAGTTCGCATATGCTTGGACCCCTAGTCGAGAGGTGGGAATATGTTTCAATTACCACCTGACCTTATTCTTTTTCTCAATCATAAGAATATCAAGGTGATTGCACAGGTGGCTGATCTAGAGAATAGTAGCATTTTTGAACAAGCTTGGTTATTAGCGATGCATTTAGGTATCCCCGAACAATGGCAGTAGGACTAGGAAGGTTATGTCACTGCTCCGATTGAATCCCATGTTCGTATAAAAGAAGGAGTCGATGAGCTCATCTGGACCCTTGCTGATCACGGCTTATACTCCCCAAAAGTTGGATATCCCATCATCCACTCCGCACACAGACCACTAGTACTCTTGGATTGGTGGGGAAAGCTTTGGAAGCTCAAAGCGCCGCCGAGAACGAGGCTCTTCATGTGGAATGTCATTCAGAACAAGACTCCAAGTAGTAACAACCTTATGTATCGATCATTCTACGGCCCGACTTGGT
Source organism: Pinus taeda (assembly GCA_000404065.3). Lineage (NCBI taxonomy): Eukaryota > Viridiplantae > Streptophyta > Pinopsida > Pinales > Pinaceae > Pinus > Pinus taeda. Next base: position 1,997 of record APFE030541259.1, on the reverse strand, counting down.
GTGTGCTCTGTCAACAGGCAAAAGAAACCAACAATCATCTTTTCCTATCTTGCCCGATGACTATTCAACTTTGGAATCAGGTCCTAGATGTGCTTTCTCTATCTATCAGATGGCATGGCCAATCTGTATTTGAAGCTTGGGTTCTCTGGCGAGCTGCAAGTAGCGATACAAAAATTCACTGCCTACCTCTCCTTGTTTCCTGGTCCATTCGGCTGACAAGGAATGGGATTATTTTCAGGGGAAAATTGACTAGATGGCCATTCAGAACAGCTAAGATCATTGTTGCATATCATGAGTTACCAAAAGAGGATCACGCTCCTACAAACCAAGTAGTTACTCCTGAAACTATTGATATTTCTATTCCATGGGCTTATTTCGATGGCGCAGCTCAAGCACAGGGATGTGGTGGGGGAATTTTATTCCATCAATCTGAACACCACCACTTCAAAATACAAATCGGGTTAGGAGTAGGAACTAATAACTTTGCAGAACTGATTTCCCTCAGACATCTCTTACATTTTGCACTGGCTCATTCATGCAATCATTTATAGATATTCGGTGACTCTAAAATCACTATAAATTGGTTCAATAACATTAATGCATGCCATGTGCATTCTCTCAAGAACATATTGGATGAAATTCTAATTTTAAAAGCACAATTTAATTCTGTTACATGTCAACACATTTACAAAAAACGTAACTCGACTGCTAACGAATTATCCAAGGAGGCTACGGCACATCCCAGAGGCCTGTGGTTGATACAGGAATAGATTGGAGATGAACAATATCAGTACTATCACCGGCCCTACATTGATAGGGCATATCCAAGGGCTGCTAGGCCCTCAGTTATTTTTGTTTAATTTCAGCAGTTTTAGTACAGCTACTTGCCGATGTTATGTATATATTTATACTCTTGTTTTTAGACTTATCAGTATACCCTGCGTGGTAATATATGTACAGAACTATACTTTTTGCAATGACTTCGGTCATATGTTTTTGATTTCTACTTGAAGGCTACGGCCAGCAGACTACATATGCCACTAGCATCTACTACATGTAATTTTTCAAATTAATGGAAAGTTATGATTTTTCCTCAGAAAAGAACAAAAAATAAAATAATAATAATAATAATAATAAAATAAATAAATAAAAATAAAAATAAAAATTGTTCCTTAATACCATTTATTCCTATTTATGTTATGATTCAAGAAAAGACTAACCAAAACATCAAACATATTGTCTTTTTCTCAAAACTATGAGGGATCAAATGATCCTTTATAGCACCTAAGATCATTTGTTTGGTCTTCACCTCGTTCTTTTTGCAAGCTACCAAGTCTTAGGGATTTGTAGACAAAACCATGAAGCTGGGAAACCAGTAAGTGCCATGTTCACTAGCTTTGCATCTTCAACCTTCTCCCCAACTACTATGAGTTGATCTTAATTTGTATGATCTTCATAAGGTAATTGGTAACTATGTCTAATAAAGTCATCACTATGGTTCTAACTTTGTTCCTTAATACCAACCATTTATTCCTATTTATGTTCTGGTTCAAGAAAAGACTAACCAAAACATCAAACATATCATATTTTTCTCAAAAATATGAGGGATCTGTTGAAATTTGGTACCGGAGGACAGGTGGTTCCCTTAGGCTTTGATCTTTGGCCTAGGGAAAAGTGTCCAAAAGATTTTAATTTTTCTCCTAAAGTGACTTTATAATTTTAATAAAGTTAAAATCTAATTTAAAAGTGACTTTAAGTGATAAAGTTACTAAGTCTAATTTTAAAGTGACTTTTATAAAGTCAATGAAAAATTAGAAAGGAAAAGTGACTTTGGAAATAAATGACTAAGTGGGTCTTTATTAAAGTGGGGTGAATTAAAAAATAGACAGTGAGATTTAAATGTGCATTTAATCTCAGCCATTGGTCTAAATCTATTTCAGCCATTGGATTTAGAGATCACCCAAAAGTCACTTGGAGTTATATTAAGGGAGGAAAAG